>JANEYF010002075.1:0-26523 GCA_029963845.1 Rhamnusium bicolor | reverse complement strand
TAATATTTATATAATGTTTTAAGAGTATTAAATGAAAAAGGCCCATAGTGTAGTGGATACAGCACTCGCTGGTCCGTAAAATAATGTCCACTGGATCGAATCTTCATTCTGCGTATGAGGGACTATGTTGTGATTTTTTTTATAAGATAAAAAATGTGCCTTAGCAACAGACTCGTTCTAGTTTTATGTAAGCAAGAATTTTCAATAAAAAATGCCTATTTCACTTTTATTCGCCTCTGTGTCATCAACATATATTTTATAATAATTATTTCCGCAATTAATAATTATCTAAGTTAGAAAATTGTTATGCCAAGTAATTAACATATCACAGCTTTCAGTCACAGTCAGTTCAAAAATTATTGCTAGTTAAAGCAAACTTAAGGCACCTGTGGTTTTTTGTCTGTTATACATGTATTTATTTTTGAAAAAAAGTACACACTACTATCCATTGTCTAGTATAAGGTATTGGTGAAAGTTTATTCAGATTTATTTTGAAGTTTGGTAATTAATAAAACGTTTTAAGACGGTAGAACCTAATTCTCAAAATGTCGATGTGGCTTTTTTTAAATTTATTTGATATTATGAAGAAGTTGAGTCACATTTTACTATAACGGGTGAAAATTCTACGAATATTGAAAAAAAATTAAAAAATTACGCCAAGAACCAGTTCGGCTGGCGCCATAGCATCACAATAGTCTATAAAGCGGACAACACTACTGTTAAGCAGAATTCAACATTTTTTACTGGTAACAGTTTTAATTTTATGGTAGATCTTAAATTATTATTTGGTAAAAGTAGTCCATAATTACCCTCGAATATAACATTTGTAAAATAAAAAGGAAAAAAATTATGTATTATGTAGCTTGTACTCTTTTTAAGGTCGCATGGTATATTAGTAATCTTGAAAACTGAGGTGGAGCTAATATCTTTCATATATATTACTAGAGTTCGGATATCGGCGAGTAATGACGTCAAAAAACAGGGTCGGCGGAATGGAATATTTTTTATAAATTTATAATATGTTTGAACTATTACTGCAAACTAATATATTTCGGTTATTTACCTTATAGTGTGGAGGTTCTAAAAATTATCAGTGGAGGTAGTAAAAGGAATGTATATTGGCACTAGCAGTTTACATCAATAATATTTTTTTTCATTGCACTGCATACTTATTCACAATTATTGCTGCGGTATTATTCTGTACATATGAAGTATATTATTAAAAGTTGCTCCATATGTTCTGCTGTTAAAATCCGCCACCTGCCTGCAAAAATCCATTTATATGTTGAAAACGAACATTCTGTTTCGACTGATATTGTATTGGCACATATTTAAAAATATGGGAACATTCACGAAGACGCCATATTTATTTGAGGCTCTAAATAATCCACTTCTTTGCCCTGCAGAGGTGTATTATTCGATGAACTATGACAAAACCGGGATTGTTCTGTAAAACACTTTCTAGTTTTTTGTTTATGACATTCATTCTATCGATTATGGTAAATTCCCGTTTTGGTCAATGTTCAAGTTGTTCTATAGTGAGAGAATTAGTGAATCGTTCAACCAAGTGCCCCATCTTTTTAGCATAGGCTGTGGGTAGAGGCTTATTCGGTAGAAGTTCGTGAAAATTTCTTTGGCGTTCTGGTGCCTTTGAAAACACTCCGGCATAACAATCTCGCAGATGACACTGTAATGACTCACCAATATCCGAACCTTAATATCACATATTTCGCATATCGTTTGTTACGCAGATACTCAGTTTAATGGCGTATTGCGGGGGGGGGTAAAGGAATATACAGGGTTGGGCAATAGTGCGTCCGACTTCGATTTGGATGATTTGATGTAGTATTGAAAGACGAACATTTTTTGTATGTGCATCCTTATGGCTACTTGTAACCATTTTCCATTCATTGAACAATAACTGCAAAGTTCAACAATAAAAAGTTTTTTTTTTATAATTCAAAAGAAGATATTATAAAAAGTGACATGTTGCCCATTTTGATTGACACACATTTCTATGTGCCTTTGGAATGAGGTTTCTACTGTTCATAAAATTGCTGGAGTGATTCTTCTAAGAGCATTTATTATTCTTTCCTTCAAATTTTGGATTGTTGTTGGTGTGATGTCTTTATGGGCATCATGTAACACGCTTATTATAATACGTTCTCTTGAATTATTTGAAAAAACTCTCATTTTTAATTTTTATTATTGAATTTTGCAGTTATTGTTCAATAAATTCAAAATGGTTACAAATAATCATAGGAATGTACGTACAAAAAAATATTCGTTTTTCAATCCTACATTACATCGTCCAAAAATATACCTTTGAAAAAAATTGAGAAAATTCATGATAAAGGGAAACAGAAAAATTCTCATAAAATTCCTTTATTAATGGACCGGTTTCGTGAACAAATTAATTACTTCACATCATCAGACACAGGAATTTTTATAAATATAAAACCAGGGTTTTATATTTATAAAAAATTCCTGTGTCTGATGATGTGAAGTAATTAATTTGTTCACGAAACCGGTCACATTAATAAAGGAATTTTATGAGAATTTTTCTGTTTCCTTTATCATGAATAATTACTCATATGGGATCAACTTATCTACTTTGAGAAAATTCAGTTCAAAAAGTTGTAAATTTAAAAATTCTTTTTAGCCACTCTGTATACTTTTAGGAAGTAAAAATATCACACACACACACACACGCACACGCACACGCACCCACACACGCACTCACACACGCATCCACACACACACGCACCGACAAACATCATTCGGAAAATAGGATTCAGAAGGGTTCAAAACGTATATATCAATCAAAATCTCGAGGTCGAAAAAAACGATTACTATACTTCCTTATATTAGGTATAAGAAAGTAAAAAAGTGTATTTATATTTCGAGTAATTTTTTAATAAAACATGTATTAATTAACTACTTTATTTTTTAGGAATATTATACCGGGTGTAAATGAAAAGTGGCTCACCCCCACTATTTTTATTGTTTATAGAAATAAATTGATGAAATTTTAATATGTTGTTATACACATAAAATTACATTAGAATACAGTATTTTCAATTTTCATGCACCTCCGGTTTCGTCGGAAATTACCCCAACTTTCATATTTTATATGGAACACCCTATATATTTTTACATTTTTTTGGAATCTTTTGGTGAATTCTGAATATAACAGTGTACAATTTTTTTGATTTTTTATTTATTTCGTTTTTTAACGAAAATTTTAAGTTTTGATTTAGAGTGCAATTATCTCAAATAAATATTTGTTTAAAATATCTGTCGTGACTAGTACACTTAAATTACGCTTACTGTAATGCTAGTATAGCCATTGTTTACTTAATAACCATTATGATAGCTATTTTAAACAAATAACTTTATTTGAGATAATTATTTTCAGAGCACACAACTATATGTATCGGATTTTGTGAATTACATTATGATATCTATTTATTTAGAAGAATTTTGATTTTTCTATTGTCAATTCTTATGAAATTGCTGTGTTATAGGTATCACTGTAATCGTAAAATTAAATATAGTTTAAAAAAACTAAAAAAACACGCTTTTAAAGCACATCAAACTAAAAAAGTGAAAAATAATTATTAATATAAACTGAAAACAATAATGAACGAAAAATACTAGTATTAGTGTGAAAAAAGCGTGGGTTGCTCGATATACGAAAAATGTGGCACAAAGCGCCCCACGCTTTTTTCACAATAATACTAGTATTTTTCGTTCATTATTGTTTTCAGTTTATATTAATAATTATGTTTCACTTTTTAGTTTGATGTGCTTTAAAAGCGTGTTTTTTAGTTTTTTTAAACTAGATTTATTTTTCACTTTTTAGTTTGATGTGCTATGAAAGCGTGTTTTTTAGTTTTTTTTAAACTATATTTATATTGCTTATTGATGCTGATATTATAATAATATTACGATCCAACAGATACTTCTGAAAAAAAATATATATATTTTTTTCAGCCATAGACGGGATTTGAACTCACGCCCGAGGAGTCCGTCGTTTCGCGTCGACTAAGGCTTGCCCGCTCTGCCAACGACCGACCTGACAATCACGGAATATACTTACAATATTAAGCCTCTTGCTCTCACGCAGAGGATACGTGAGGAAATTAATTATTTAATTCTGGCGATCCTGATCAGGATAATGATATAAACTTATCAAATTATTGTATTGTTACCGGTTCTTCGTAAGTGTACAAAGTTTCAATTAAATCTGTCCGTTTAAAGTGGGTCAAAATCGAGTTCAAAGAGTCGGTTACAAACAAACAAACAAACATACAGGTAAAGCCAATAAAAGCGTGTTAAAAAGATGTAATTTCAAAATATCGTGATGAGCCACTATTTTGAGATTTGACAAATATACATTTTTTAGAAAAACCGATTTCCTCACTTCTGGGGGCTCCTATGTAAGAGAGTATTTATCATAAAATAGTAATTCAATTTTTGCAATAGTAAGGAACCCCGTCAGAAACATTTTTTGTAAATCAGAGCACTCTAAATTAAAAATTCAAATTTTCGTCAAAAAAAGAAATCGATGGCTTAATGCTAATACCCCGTATCTGCAAAATAGGTAATTTTACAGGAAACAATAAAAACTGTTTGTAAAGAGGACAGGAAAATATCTATGATTTTTTTTTACATATAATGGTTTTTTGTACTCACCGAATGTATTAAATGTAATATTTATGCAAAAAAATTTAAATTCATAACTTTTTAGTGCAGATACGGGATATTAGTAGAAATATTTCATCGGGGCTTGGTAGTTACAGGATATTAAGATGATATTAAATTAAGGGTTTTATGTTTCAAATATAAATTTAAGACAAAAATTTGAAATATATATTTATATTTTAGGCTAGTAGCAAATACAATCAAAGATGTTACAAAAATGTCAGATATATAGGTAATTCACACTAATCTAAAAAATGCGGTAAATTATCATAAAATTCTGTGCAGTCAGCAGGTAGTACATTTTTTAGCTCCTGCAGGTGCTTCCATTTTTTAAATTTTATTTTAAGTCGTTCTTTATGCAAGGGTGAATACTGGATATCTTTAGGATATTTAACGCTTCTAATTGGTAGTGCTTCAAGTTTGTCATCATAATTTAATTTATATAAAATTTTCTTCTCGATAGGGCTATAATGTAGACATCTAAGATCTGTTACTGTAGGATCTTTGGGTTTTTTACCAGGACGTATGGAGCTGTAGCTCCATGTTGATTGCTGTGAATAGTCCTGGAAAAAACCATGCGTTAAGTAGTACGTGTCCAGCGGGAAAGGTTTTCGTCTTGCTTCTCGAGTGATATTAACGTAGTCACTAGGCAAATGGATGAAACGATTTTTTAGATTTTTTCTCTATCATCGCATGGACTGAATCGCATTCCATTTGCGTATGGCCTTTTTCCAGGAATTTTTGTTCGATTATGACATTATTTTGCAAGCAATATTGAAAGAGAGCGTTGGACATAGCCACATTACGGTTCTGGTAACAGCAACCGTCAGAATAAATCACAATTGGAAGCTTGGGAACAGCACACCTTTCTTTTATGTAATGGACTAAACAGTTTGCAAACGTAGATGCTGATAGATCAGCTTCGGTTTCGTTCCACCAATAGCAGGTACATTGGTGTGTCGCAAGGCTATACACAGTAAAGTTGTGGCAGTTTAATTTTGTTTTATAATAGATTGCACTGGCATTGATTACAGGACAAACTTTTACAGCCTGTACATCCATTGTCAATGTGTAAATTTCTCCTCTCAAGGCTTTGGTTTTGTCATTTTCCTTTTCCCTTCTGGCTCTATCTTTCCTCTCCAGGTGATTCTTATAATCTTCTTCTGTCATATTTTTGACTTCGAAAGCACAGCACACATCACATTTATCCTTTTTTTGGCATGTAAAGAGAAAGATTCATTTTCATAAATATCTCGTCAAAAATTGGGAAACTAACAATAAAATGCTCTTTGTCACTTTCTTTACAATAATCTTGGTAAACACGGTAGATATTAATTTTTGAACGAAATATTTGTTCCAGATATAATTTTTTTGAATCTTTTCGGCAGTAATGTGAACTCAGTTTCGGTAAGCTGTCGAGCCATCTTTTTAAATAGTTTCTCTTTTCATCCTTTAACTTCTCCTTACTCCTTCTTGAGGACCTAGTTTCCTGTAAAGTAGTAGTATTCAAACCATGTTCAGTCTTTACTACCCAGTCGTGTACCATATCCTCCTTCAACCCTAAGGTACCCAAAAACATCTTCTTGCATACTCTTTTCCGTTCGTTCTCTTTAGTTCTTAAATAGTAATAATAAGTTCCCTTCCTACGTGATGCACCTTCAGTCGACTGTCTTTTTTTTTGTACATATTCCACATTTCCTGTCACATACACCTTCTTTTCTTCCCAAGATTCCATATTGGTCCAAAACTTATTAAATATGGAAAGTCTTTCCTCCTGTGAAAATGTTTGGCAGAAGTGTTTCGATGATTTCAAACATGCAGGAGAACTGCACGTGTCTGCAATTTTTCTTTGGGGACGAGGAATGCCTTGTGTAATAACTCCATTTTTATTCCTCTCATAACCTTTGTAGCTTTTGCCAAACATTCTCAGTTTTTTTATTTTATTTCTAGACCATTCTGCTTCTTCTGGTTTTCTTTTTCTGTTTTTAGAACTTTTTCTAAGGTTCAGATGCAAATCAGCTCTAACGTGGGCATCTGAAACGATTGTTTCTGACTCACTCCTAGCATCTGGCATCTCTTCATCTTGAAGTAGAATATAATCAGTTGTTCTATTCTCTTCCAATTTTTGTTGTTCATTGTCCTGACTTGTTAGCAAAGTATCGTTTTCCCCTGCCGCAGAGATTTGTGCAGAAGTTACACTACAGATTATAGAATTTTCAGAGTGCTCTTTTTTTTCGATCACTTTAATCGATTCATCCTGATTGGCTATTAATGTTGTACTATAACATTCATCAATGGCACAAAACTCTATGCCTTCATCGCATGAGACAGTCTTCAACTCGATAAATGTACTAGAATCCCTAGTTGGATTGAAATATTCATTTGTTTCATTATTCAGAACAGTCTCAATAGCAATGCACTGGTCTAGCTTATTTAATACATCGTCGCAATAAGATTCTAGATCTTGATCATGTAAGTCTGCAAAACGGGGGAACACTTTAGGAACATTTTCGATATTGTCTAAATCATTTTCTTGTGGTAATTTATTTTGATTATGAGCGTTGTTTTCAGTTATCGTAAACTTTTCCAAAGAGGAAGCTAACATTCTTTTACTACGAGGCAAATTATTTATCTGTAAAAAACATATAAACAGATTAATGTAATACGCTGTATCGTAGATAGAAATTATATCTTTTTAAAATTACAATAACCCGTATCGTAAAAATTTTCAAGCATAGGTTAATTCTGCAGAATAATAGTGAACTAAAAGCATTTTCAACTAACAAAATACTCATCTGACATTCATTTATAATAAAGCAATTAAATACTTACCGATTTTTCACGTAATTCCCTTATTAATGACGACATTCTCCTGAGCGTGTAGTATAACCTATTAAATACATGCACGAACTGAGCGATACGGGATATTCACGAGGAGTTTTTGAGCAATACGATACGGAGTATTACAGAAAGCTAAATTACAACTGTTCTAGTAAAAGTACGATACTGAGAATTCACTGATCTGTGGGAAACTCCGCTAGGGACCTCTATCAACGATAAACTCAATTTTCGTTTTTTTTGCAGATACGGGGTATTAACATTAAGCCATCGAAATAAAAAATCAAAGAGAAATGTACACTCTTATATTCAGAATTCACCATAGATTCCAAAAATGTAAAAGTATACAGGGTGTTTCATTTGAAAAAAAAGTTTGGGTAATTTCCGGCGAAACCGGAAGTGCAAAAAATTAAACATACTGTCATGCAATTTTATGTGTATAACAATACATTAAAATTTCATCAATTTATTTCCATAAACAATGAAAATAGGGGGGGAGTCACTTTTCATTTACACCCGGTATATTTTTTTGAACGCCTACAGTTTATGCAAACAAGTTTGTCCTTCGACCTATTTAATTGTAAATATAAAAATACTAGTAAAATGTTATGGTGCCGTCTGCTCTAATTATTGCTATTCACAATCGCACAATTTTTTATTTAAATAAAGACCGTCCCCGAGGGTCATGTCTGGATACACCTCTGGCTCAGTTAACTCAAACTAGAAGTTAAATCGCATTTAAGATCATTCAAATTATTACCTACATCTACCTCTTTTAAGACAACTTATGCTATTATCTGTATAGAGCAGTACCGGCTTTGACGAGTTTATTACTAAAGCTGCAAATCGTTTCTGTGTATCATGGCCGTAGAGTACAGATGTACTTACTGTCGCCGGCATTCACCTTGACCGCGAAACTCTTTCTCCAGTCCAGTCTATTATTAGCTTTCGAGTTGTGTACACGTTAAGTCACTTGGGCGTATTGCAAATTGTTTTTGTGTTTTTATTTTATTTGTTGTACTGTATTGTTGATATTAATTTAATAATAAAGCATGGCAGACGTACGCAGGGTTAGAAAACGGCCATTTGCTGACAAAGTGAATAAATTCATAGGTGAATACTCGGATTTATTCTACGGTGGTGCTAAAATAATTTGTAAAGTGTGCGAGGATAAGCGTGATTGTGAACTTCACGTAAATAGTATACACCATAAAAATAAAAAAAAATGGCGTGCCTTCGACAACACAGTTTATGTTTGATTTATTATTAACGCTGATTCCCTGTGATGTTCCGCTGCACATACTCGATAAACAACCATTTCGAGAGTTCTGGAATAAATGCCCAAGTGAAGTTACCAAGTCGCACAACGTTATGTAACTATCTACCAACTGTACACGTAGACATCGTAAATAAGATGAAATGTGAATTAAAAAAATACACGACTGTGGTTAACTGTTGATGAGACAATAGATTGTAAAAAAAATTCTATTTTAAATGTTATAGTACGAGTACTGGACCCTCTTAAACCGACAGTTCCATTGTTACTAGCTAGCAAAAGACTAAGTCAGTGTACTAGCGAAACAATTACCAGCGTGGTGCTGGAGACGTTAGAAAAATTTGAACTGTCAAAAAGTCAAGTGTTGATGTTTGTGACTGATGGCGCCGTGACAATGCGTTCGGTAGGCCGTTCTTTGCAAGAACAAGGTGGTACGTTTATACATGTTACGTGTAAAGTGCATGCTTTACATGTTGTGGCAGAAACTATTCGAAAAGATTTTCCAGAGGTGGATGCATTAATAGCAAGTACAAAGAAAGTGTTTCTTAAATCTCCTAAACGTCTCCGTGCATTTCATAGCAAGTGTCCTGGTATTCCTAAACCACCACAGCCGATTCTTACACGTTGGGGAACATGGTTGCAGGCAGCTTTTTATTATGCTGAATATTTCCAACAAATAAAAGCTGTGATACTACAATTCAATTCAGGTGAGGCTGCAGCTATTAAGGAAAGCCAGACGTTAGCGGAGTCACTGCAAATAGTGAACGAAGTAAATCTACTGCTACACGCTATAAGTGACGCAACAAATGAGCGCGTTAAAGAAAAGATCGCAAGTGTGTTAAATAAAAATACCGGTTTTACCAAATTAAAACAAATATGTGATGGTGCAGCCCCAGATCCGTTAAGTGCGTTCAAATACTATTTTATGTATGCGTGTATTACATCAGTAGATGTCGAACGGTCGTTTTCAAAATATAAAAATATATTTTCACCAAAGCGAACATCACTCATGGAGACAACCATAGAAACATACCTGATGCTGCAAAATGACTACACATCTTCTCCAGTTTGCGATAAGCAAGCTAGTTAATCAAGCTAGTTAAGAGGGTAAGTTTTACATACATTGTTATAAATTGTAACAGTTTATTGTTTCTTGTATTAGTTAATTTCGCGTACGCCACTGTCCCACGGAACATTTATGACAGCCCTACTAATCAATGTTACAGCTCTATTGTACTCAACACAGCGCACTGGCCACGAGTAAGTTGTCCAGTAAAACTCGATTCAAGGCCGTTACTATACTGGCCCGCTGCGATTCCCAGATTAAACTGTCAATTAAAATGATTTATGAACGCTGTTTAAATATAGCTGGCAATCATTGGCGTAACGCAGAGGTGGATAAGTATTATATGTACATACAAAACTTTTATTATATGATAAAAAGTATTTCATAAAGTATATAAGCAAAGTACACGACTGCAAACGTGATAGTACGAGAGAAATGCAGAAATTGTCTAAATTGAATTAGATTTTGATGCGTTTCAAACCGAGATATTGCCGTGTTAAGATTCGGTCTTTCATAAGCTCTAATGTATAATATAGCATTTTCTATAAAATTCAACTTGTAACAACAAAACCACGACAGAAGTTACTTTTATGCGTATATTAAGCGCCGAGCACTGTATCATCGGTAAACCGTTCCAGAGTAGGCACACCCTGTTTCTCAAACTTTGCAAGACATATTTAAATTTATATGTCGAGTTCGATATTCGCCATGATCTCATTATATGTGAGTTAACCTTTAAAAATTATTGCATGCGCTTAATCAATCATAGGTGATTTAAATTTTAAAAGTAATGTTAACACCGTAAATAAGATCATGAAACATTACAAAATCAATTATAAACAATTGAATATATCTGTCTGTAAATGTCTATTGATACATATCGGAATTCACGTCCTACATGACGTAAAAACCAAGGTCTTATCAGGCGCATGCACTGATTTTTAAAGGTTAACTCACCTATGATTAGGTATGCAATGATTTTTAAAGGTTAACTCACCTATGATTAGGCATGTAACGGTTCTTAAAGGTTAACTCACCTGTGATTAATAAGGCATGCAATGATTTTTTTGGTTAACTCACCTATGATTAATAATAATCATAGGTGAGTTAACCTTTAAAAAAACACTGCATGCGCCTGAGACGACCTTGGTTTTTACGTTATATAGGACGTGAAATTCGATATGTATCCATAGAAATTCACAGACAAATGTATTCAATTTTTTATAATCGATTTTGTGATGTTTGGTTATCTTATTTACGATGTTAACATTTTTCTTGACATTTTTCTATTCGCGAGGTTGAAAATAAGTTATAAAGCGTCGGTGGTCTCGAACAACTTTCTCTCAGATTTTGGAATAAACAATTTACTGTTCTGGAAATATTAGATCATCCTGTGTTTGTATTATGTACTTTTTTGCATTTCCATATGTATCATGAATCATGAGTCATGATTCATGACTCAGTCATCATGAGTATGAACCATTTTTATGAACTTAAAATGTCATCACATCACAAATACTTAAACACACTAAATCCATGTGAAAATACTGACAATCACATTATTTTCTAATTGTTTAATTCTTAGTCTATTGTGTAACACTAAGTTTAACCTTGCATATGTATAACTTAGTTGGCGAAAAAAAAATTAACGTTGCATGGAATTTTTTCCAACTGCGTAACTACGGAGCGGTGATCAGGTGCGACACTTTCTTTAGTTAAAATTTCAGATTGTTGCATTATTATTTTTTGTACCTGAATTAGATACAATCTGAGGTAACACTCTGCTGAGTACCACTTTCTCTATTAAAGGTCTCACTTGAGATTTTTCAAAGGCAAATGCCCCATATAGATTTTTTCTTTTGCGACCAACGAATTGTGTGTTGATTCAGTAACTTTAGTGGTGCAAAATTGATACAGGGCGCACCGTTGACCAAAGACTGTATTATTTAAGACATATACGGGCTGTTTATTTTAAGTGGGTCACTTGAAATAACATGCTTATTTTTTAGGTGAGATCAAAACTCCTTTAACAATAGTTGTAGATAATTTTCAGTGCTATCTTATGACATTTCACAAAAAACAGAAGAATCATGTTTTTTATACTGTTGTAATCTACTTGATTTGCAAGGGGTTGCAAAGTAGTTACTGGAAAGAAGAGGGCGAAAATTAATAAAAGTTCTCGAATTAACTAATGTATATTGCACTTTCGGAATACTTCAATACAAACAGTTTAAAAAGGAATTTTTAAAATATTGTAACCGGATTAAAGTATTTAAAAGACCGTGCTCTTATTCTAACTGCCGAGAGAAAATGGTGAAGATTTTAACAAATATTTCATTATTCTGTTCTGATATACCGAATCTTCCAGAAATTTAATATTTTAGTGACTTTTACTAGCTTTTGTCGCTTAGTTATTCATTTACCTATAATCCGCAACAGCATGCGCAGAAAATAAAATTTTGCTCCATAACTTTAAAGAGAAGCCAAATATCGAAATTTTATAAAAGTAAATTATGTTTGAAAGATAGCAGCGGTTTCAGTTAGCTTACTAATAATAATCAGTAAAACTGACCGAGGTCACCTGGCCGACAGAGCCGTCATATGACTCATATGTTTACATCATATCATAATACTTGAATAAGTACAATAAATGGAAATAAATTTTAAAAATAATGTTACATTTTATAAAAATTTGTATAAAACTCACCCTTTTAAGCAGATTTATGAAGTAGTTGGGTTGTCGTCATCACAAAGTGGGGAAGATCTATAGTGTAATAGCATCAGGTATGTTTCTACAGCTGTCTCCGTCAGCGATGTTCGCTTTGGTGAAAAAATATGTTTGTATTTTGAAAATGACCGTTCGACATCTACGGATGTAATACAGACATAAGTAAAACAATCTGTGAACTCACTTAACGAAGTTGTAGATGCACCATCACAAATTTGTCTTAATTGGCTAAAATCAGGATCTTTCTGTAATACACTCGAATTTTTCATTAACGAGATTATTTTTTGCGTCATTTATAGCCTGTAGCTGTGTATTTACGTCGTCCACTATTTGCAGCGATTCCACTAACGACAACGAACTATTTTGCAATTTTTCTATTTCGTCGTGTAGTCCTCTATAATTGTTATTAATAGTTTTTAAATCTGTTTCAAGGGAAACGTCTTGAAAGCTTGTCTGGCTTTCCCTAATAGCTGCAGCCTCGTTAGGGTTGAACTGTAGTATCACAGCTTTTATTTGTTGAAAATATTCAGCATAATAAAAAGCCGCTCTCAACCACGTTCCCCAACGTGTAAGAATCGCCTCTGGTGGTTCAGGGATACCAGGACACTGTCTGTGAAATGCTCAAAGCCGTTTAGGAGATTTGAGAAATACTTTTTTGTATTTGCTATTAATGCATCTACTTCTGGAAAACATTTTCGAATCGTTTCTGCCACAAGATGTAACGCATGCACTTTACACGTAACATGTAAAAACCTACAATTGTCTCTTTGAAGAGAACGGCCTACCACGCGCATTGTCGCGGCACCATCGGTCACAAACATCAATACTTGACTTGTTGAAAGTTAAAATTTTTCGAATGTCTCCAACACCACACGCGTAATTATTTCGCCAGTACATCGCAGTTAGTCTTTTACTAGCTAGTAAAAGTTGAAATGTTGGTTTAAGAGGGTCCAGTACACGTACTGTAATATTTAAAATAGAATTTTTTTTACAAACTGTCGTCTCGTCAATACATAACCAGAGCCGTGTATTTTTTAATCCACATTTAATCATATTTACAATGTCTTCACGAACAGCTAAAATATATCTACGTAACGATGTACGACTTGGTAAGTTCACTTGGGGATTGTGTTTATTCCAAAACTCCCGAAATGGTTGTTTATCCAGTATGTGTAGCGGAATATTACAGGCTATTACATTAACAATAAATCAAACATAAACTGAGTTGTCAAAGGCATGCCATTTTTTTTATTTTGATGTTGCACGGTATTGATATGACGACGACAATCTGTTTTGTGCCAGCACATTAAATCTTAATTGCAAACTTTACAAATTATTTTGCATCCGTCATAGAATAAATCCGAAAATTCACAGATAAATTTATTCACTATGTCCGCGTACGGTCGTTTTTTAACCTTTGGTGCGTTTGACATTATGTATAATTTATAGGTACAACCTCACGCATTAACCTTTCAAATAAGACTGCAGCGTAAATCACTTCTAAATCGGCACGTGACGCCAGCGCAAGACCGTGGCTGTACTCCAGCCACCTCGGCCAGCTTTAATAATCAGCGGCGTAGTGACAAAAATATTACGTGGGTAGAATGGTCTATGGTACGGAAAAAACAATCACCCAGTAGATCTAGCTCGACAATTTCAGACTGAAGTATTGCTCTTGGAATTTGTGGTAAATTTCAAGTTGACATCGTATTTTGTTCGGGAGTTCTTAAGAAAAAACTCTAAAAAAATTGTTTAACGCCCTGTATCTCATTAACGGTACATCTCAGGGCATTTTTTTTATATAAAGCATCCCCTATTTTTTTGATAATTTCTATCGATATTGAAAGTGGTGCTGGTTAAAATTGAATCACCCTGTATATAATGAAATGAAATGCAATGCATCTAACAACTATAAGCTAATGAAATAATTTGAAATATTACTGGTTTATAACAATACGGTTGTTATGACACAATTCTTTTATTTGAAGAGATACAGCAAACATTTCTTAACAAAAGTTGATTGTAAAAATATAGAAAATAAATCTATGTTGCATGATATGCCGTCTTTGGATGTATATTATTATTAGTACTTGATAAATATTCTGAACTCTACGTTCGAGTCGAGTAATTTTTCGTGTCGAGTAAAATATACTGGTTGTTCTCGATGCAAAAAAGGTGACACTATTACTCCGTCGTCGGCATGCAAGTAACTATTCCTATACTTTTCATTATTACTGTAACACAAATAGCACTTAAATGTAGAATGACTAGAATGTAAACAGTGCATATGAATGGGGCGGAAATTCATTAGAAATGTCAGACAGTTGAAAATAACGTCTCACACGCTCACAGAGGCTTTTGGTGCTAAAATAAAATACAAAGAGATTAAACTTGTGCATTCCTTAGTTATTTACGGATATAAACCGATGAATTTCATAGCTTCAAACGCATAAAATTGCCGATGACGGGGGAAAAACTATTAAAAGGGTCATTCATCATGTTGTTTATTCGGTTCAAGTGAAATTATGATTATCGCAAGTGCCTACTTAATCTTGTTTTCCATTCTGATTTAAATTTTAATGGTGTTGGTGACAGGTTAACACCACTGACCCTCTAAAATAGATTTTATGAATACACACTGCTGAAATATGACCAAATATAAGGAATATGTAACTGGCGAAAAATAGACATGACCTAAAAATTTACTTATAAATAAAAGCAATATTTGAAAATAAAGGGATTCTTAATAAGCCCCATGCACAAAATATAATGCTGGTATTTTTGGATTTGTATAAATTTTTTCCTTTATAAGAGTTATTCAACATTAAAGCTTGAATTAGTTTATTACGCGCGCAAACACTGCCGGGCCGGGCAGTTCCAGAGTGCACAAAGCAGGTAAAAAGTAGTGTTATTTGTGATTTGTATTGTGAAATTTTAAGTAAAATAATTACAATGATTAAATCCTCTAAATTATCATCATATTACTGGTGCATCGTACCAATATGTGAAAATACTTCAATAAAAACGCCAGAAAAAACTTTTGTCCAAGTTCCAAGAAAACGTAAATAAGTTTAGTTAAAGATGGTTAAACGGGATCCAAAGGAATTTTTGAAAACAAGTTGCGTTTTTGCATGCATGGATCTTTTTTGATGTGGGGAATTAAAAAATAATATTAAAAATAAATATGCAAAAGCAACAAAAAATAACGTGTAAAGTAAATGGCACGGTGCAACAGAGATCCTGTGTTTCAAACGATTTTTCTCATTTTTGATGCGCGCTCGATAGTTACACTCCAACTGAATTAAGAGTTAGGAGAAAAAGAGGGACCACCCCCAAAAAAACTTAAAAATAAGGGACAATTCCAAGAGGTGCACCAAAAAGTGGGTTCAACTACCCTTTACTTCTGTCTATAATTGCGATTTGAAATTTCAAGTTTGGGAGTATTTGCCAAAAAAAATTACTTTCATGCGCCCTACTTATTGGGGTCTTGTATTACCCTTATTTTACTGATTATGGTCTACATAACAACTTTATTTTTGTCTACTATAGTTCGAGTATTGCCATTGTCCCATAATTACGAATCACCATGTATGTGTACAATAAATGATATAACTCGGAGAATTTAAAATATGGCTTTTTGAATAATAAGAAAATGGCAATAAGAATACTACTGCCGGTTTCACAATCATTGGTTAACTAGTAGTTAATTTAAAATATGGCATTTCAATAATATGTCAATAGCAGTGGCGGTTCGTGGGTCAAGAGAGGTCAATTAGAAAAGTTTACTGTATTACCTACCTTTTAAAGTGATTTAAATTCCAAGTCGATCCTCCTGTCTTTTTGAGATGCAAAGTGGTTAATTACTTTTTCATTAGTCTTTTATCTTCTTTATTATTGCCCTTTCTATGGTAAGCATAGCTAAAGAAGATAACCTTTCCTGACCCATGGTATTTCTTAAAAATGTCTTTATTTTTTTTAAGGTGGAAAAACAACGTTCACTTTCGACGGTAGTCATAGGGAGAGTACACAAGATTTTTAACAGTTTGACACTTTCAGAAAACGTATTGCACAAATTATTATTAATAAAAAGCTGTAAAAAAAGCAACTGCACTATTGGAAAAATCTTCTCGGCTATATAATACTTCCAATTCAGTTTTAAGTTTCAAATGACTTATGACTGGATACTCCGTTTTAACTAATTTAAACATATCTTGAGGAAAGTTTTTTTTATAATCTTTAAATCGATCTGCGTGAAATAACTGAGACACTGCTAAATGATTACTGAAGCCAAACCTGTTTTTGATCTCAGATGTAATGATATCACAAACTTCTAATGAAATTCTCCTTTTTGATTCTTCCGTTTTACATCTCTGGGCACACTGCATGAATGTCTCCTCCAAACCGTTATGCAAAATTTTATTTCTGATATCTTCAATTCTACTATTAAAAACGCCAATTACTGTTATGACATCGATATTACATTTTTGTAATTGATTGAACAATATATCACAATGAGGCATAACTAAATGAAAAAAATTTAACCAGTAAAGAAAATGTTCATTTTGTAGTAGTTTTTTAAACCAATAGCTTGGTTTAGAGTGTTGTTTTCTGATTCATTATCAATGATTTTTTTCTAAACAATCTAATAATTCTGTTTGATGAGTATAAACAGTCGCTATGCACTTTGTATTAAAATTCCATCGTGTTGGAGCCGCTTTAGGTAATTTCACCTTAACAACATTATCTAACACGGCTGTTCTTTTTGGCGATTTTCCAAAGAATGAAGAAAAACTATGTAAATTAGCAAAAAAAAAATGTATGCTTTATCGTCATGTCATATTAGGTTTTGGACGGCCACTACCTTTGAATTTCACTCGGTCTTCATGTCCATCTTTCAGTTTTAATATATTTTGTACAAAACTCATATTTAATAGTAAACACCAAAAACACTGTTTTACTTAATTTCACGACAAGTAGAGATTTACTAATAAAATGTTCACAAATAAAAACATTAAAAACAACGTGACAGAATTTACCGACCAACGCGTACCTAGTCAGCATTAAGACTGCTCTATCGAACTTTGTGCGTTACCGTTTCCGTAAAATGTGTCAGGGACATTGTCCCCGCCAGTCTTTTATGTCTCTTTTGCTTTTTGACGATTCGCGCATAAGTCTATTTCACTTTAATTCGTTGTAAATTCGGTCCGTAGCTAGCTTTGAGGACAAGTTGTGGATTGACCCAAGATTTTTTAAATTCTATAAATGAATAATGTAATGAATATGAATGTAGATGCTCGATATTTGAATAGTATTGTGCATAGAATGAACTAGAAACTTTAATACATTTTTTAAGAATATTAAAAAAATATATATTATATATTTTTAAACTTCAGAAAACGATTAGCTCTATTTTTTTATTTGTATGTGGGAGGTCATTGACCAAATGACCCTATAGAAGAACCGCCAGTGGCAATAGAAATAAGAATACTACTACTAACAGCCGTTATCACAATTATTGGTTAACTATTATAGTAATTATCATCACGTTATCACTTTACAAATGGCGCGATACAAAAAGCTGTTTCACCATACATAAAATCTTCATTTGTAATTATTAATTAATATAAATTCTTAAAAAATATTAGTAAACCGATGTTTCTTGGTTTTCTCCTTCACATGTCATATTTCAATTTGTAATTATTGTTATTATAAAAGCCCTATTTGCATTTTGTAATGGACTATGGGGGATACGATGTATAGTTTATTTCAAACTTATTTGTAACATAAAAAACATTGACATCTTTGACGGCGGTAAAGGCATCAAAGAAGCCGACGTTTTTCTTGTGCAAATAAGTTTAAAATAAACTGTAAATGTCTATCAATGATGAGGAGGCAATAATCTCAAGAACCTTCAGGTTCAGGTAACAGTAATTATTATTGGTTTTTGTATTATTGTGTAATACGTATTTCTTTTACATCGTATATGTCAGTGGATATAAGAAAACATTTGAAAAAACCACAGCCAATTACTTGGGGATCAGAACTTCCTCACCGTCGTAAAACTCGACGTGTGGTGGAGTTTATAATAAAAGTAATTTTTGACGTTTCAAAAAAGTCACATTTTTTAACGTTTCAAAAAAGTCATATTTTGACGTTTCAAAAAAGTCACTTTGACGTTGCAAAAACGTCACATTTTTGACGTTTCAAAAATTGGGACCGATTTTGCTCATCACCGAACTCAATCTCTTCCTTGACCTCTAAAATGTGTGTAACAAATTTGAAAGCTTTATCTCAAAAACTGTAGCTGATATTGCGAAATAGACAGACAGACACACACAGACAGAACATTTTTGAAATTTTCTTCACGAATACATAACTTCCTCACTTTGAGGAGTGAGGAAATAATTAACTTTGCAGCTTCCTCATAATTTTAAAATCGCAATTTTTAGTTTAACATTTATTTACGTTATTTAACGGAATGTTTAAAATATACACGTAAAATTTTAAATTCCTATTTAAATAGTTTAAATAAATAAAAAAAAATGTACATGGTTTTCGAATATGCACTTTCCCCTTGCTCTAAGGGTAAGAGCATTTTCGCTTGCTGAAATGTATATTAAGTATTTTATCAAATTAATGAGATGAGTGCAGAAAGTGTACACTTGATTTAAAAAAAAACTGGTACAACTCTTGTAATCGAAAATCTTAATAGTTTTGTTGTGTGCATATGTCTGTAAATAGGGCTGGCCAGGCATGTCGAGAGGGGGTGGAGAAGAGGTGATTTATCCCGGACCTGGGTTTTTTGGAGGAGATCGGTTTTCTTTGTGTTTTTAAACTTATTAAACCTTTCTCTTTTATTTTATTCAAATGGAATTTTAAAAAAATAATTAGAAAATAACTT
Source organism: Rhamnusium bicolor (assembly GCA_029963845.1). NCBI lineage: Eukaryota > Metazoa > Arthropoda > Insecta > Coleoptera > Cerambycidae > Rhamnusium > Rhamnusium bicolor. The sequence continues at coordinate 7,007 of JANEYF010002075.1, read as the reverse complement.
TTTTCAAAACATTTTCAAGCCTGCCATATTATTGTTTAATATTGTTACGGATAATTCTACTAATGGTTGTAATTAAAATACTAACTGAATAATGATAATTCTATTTTTAAAATAAGAACACAAAAAATACCACTTGAGATTAAAAAAATTTAAACAATGCAAACTGAACATAAAAATACAAAAAAAATAAAATAAATGAACTTCAGTTACGTAATACAGAATTAACTGATATTTTGTCATTGCTCCATTAGCGTCTAAAACTGCCTGAAATCTTGCAGGCATGGACAAAATCAGATTTCTTGCAAGGTCAACTTCTTGCGACAAGTTCTCCCAAGCGTCTTCAATTATCCCTTCCAATTCTTGGGCATTATTTGGATGGTTATTTAATTTTCTTATATGTTTCACCATTAGTGCCCATACATTTTCAATTGGATTTAAATCCGGACTTTTAGATGGCCACGGTAACAACTCTATGTTTTTATTAAGAAACCATTGCCTGACACGATGGGCCGTATGTATGGAGCAGTTGTCTTGTTAGAAAATAAAATTATTTTACCTAAACACCTGTATTACTGACGGCAACATAATATTGTCTAATATTTCAATATGTTTAATGGAATTGAGATGACCACCACTGTTCCAACACACACCTAACCCATTTAGGCTCATCCAAGCCCAGACATTGACTGAAAACCTTCCTGATATTTGTGGATCGAAAGTATATTTTTCGTCGTATCTAGTGGAAGAAGGCCTATATACGCGAACATGTCCATCGTTACAGGATTTAAAAACCTTTTCGTCAGAAAAGACAACTTGTCCGCAGAAGTTTTCATCATTGATTATATAGTTGACTGCAAAAATAATCCTACCCTGCTTCTTTTCTTCTGAAAGTTTGTATTTTTTAGCCGCTGAACAACTCTTCAAGTCGCTTTGTAGTTTTATTCTTCTGCAAGCAGTAGATACCGAAGCAGGGAAATTTGTCTCTGAAATTGTATTTACTGCAGTCTGAAAAGGGTTTTCTATTAGGTAATTTATAAGATTTACATCTTCTTGATTATTGCTCTTTCTGGGCCTACCGGAACCAACTTTACGGGATACCGTTTGGTTAGTTTCTCATTATTTTTTAACACTCATTATCGTGGTTTTACTCACATTGTATTCAGCAGCAAGTCTTCTTATGGACCAACCATCTTCAATTTTAGAAACAATTCGAAATTTTTGAATATCTGTTAGATGTCGAACCATTTTTAATAATGACGCCACTGATTAACGTCAAAGTGACATTTGTAAGATTATTAATATCAATCAAAGAACGAATGATTTACATAGCTAAAAGAAACTGTACCAGTTTTTTTTTTAAATCAAGTGTACATATTTAACGTCAAAATTTGTTTTTGAAAATTGAATTTATCTCTAGCAATCTTAGAGAAATAGGCATTACAATTTTTAATTACATAACAGACACATTTTGACAAACACATTTTGACATTTTATATTAATTTGCTAGTTTGATGATTTTATATTAAATAAAAATTGCATATTTTTTTGTGTACAAGAATAAAGATGCTTAAATTATAAAATTTTTATTTTTAAGACATTGTGTACCTAGGCAGCTAAGAAAAAACAAAAAACGATTTAATGAAAGATATTGCGAGAAAGTAACACAAATATCTCCCATGTAAAATATTGTAGACAAATTTTAAATTTATATTTACTGGGTGATTCTAAGAAACTTTTTTATTTGGCATTTTACTGTAGCTTTAAAACTGAGGGTACTTTAATTGTAAGTCGTTTCACATTGTTCAACTTTTGGGGTTTCCTGTACACCAAACTTTTATATTTCTTAATCACAATCGTATTTTTTAAGGAATTTTCATTCAGAATAACTTCTGTCGTAAAGTCAAAAACAAAAAAAAGTTTTTCTTGTAAAATAACAGAATAACATAAAATTATTATGAAAAGAAAATAAATAAAAGCAATTATTGAAAATCTTCTCTATAAACTATTAACATTTTAAAAAATTTAGTTTTATTTTTGGACTCCAATTTTTTGGGGTCTAAAGCCTCTCCTGAGTGTATTCGATCAAATTCCTACGAGACCCATCTATTATTTCCATGCAAATATAGTACCAATATACTTTTAAACATAATTTGTATCCTCTTGGGTAATCTTATTTCCATGGTCGTAAATGTGATCATAACCGATTAGTGAATAAAATCCACCTAATGGACAAAGTATTATAATCTATGGTTTCATTGTTTACCTGAAATTCCTAGGAAGGCATATTTGGAAGGATAATCCAATATAATTATTTTATTAAAGGGTAAAGTAGCTGGAATTTTGATTTAATAATACACTGGTACCTATTTAATAAAGTTGCATAGATACGAAACTTTAGTACTCTGAAAGTTTTCGTTAGTGTTTGATTCAACATGGTTCTCAAAGGATGTGTTGTGCCTAACTGTCCAAATAACAGAGATAAAGGAGCTGGAATATTGTTCCTATCACTTCCAAAATGTCCAGAATTACGAGTAAAATGGGGACTTGCTTTGAATCTTAAAGTATTTCCTACTATTTACGATGCCATCTGTGAAGATCATTTTGAAGTAAGTAAATACCTTTTTTAATGACTTTTACAGTAGCTTTTTCAGTTTTTTTCTTGTGAAAAACGTTCTTGTTCAAATTTGTATAAGATTCCTTTAATACCTCTGTACAAAAACTAAACGTGAAAGTTGGACGAGGACTGAGCATATCTCGACTTAATCTAAAGCGTGAATTGACTCGATGACTCCGAAAAATCGCGATTTTTTTATCTCTTGAAAAACTACTACTTTTACTGAAGATATGTTTGATGAAAGGATATTTGTGGTTCTCAATGTTTCTCTTTCTTTCTTAGGTCTTAGCACCATATGGATAATTCTTAGATCGAATATCTAAAAAAATACACTTACCCAATATAATACTACAAGAAGAAACGTCAAAGAAACAGTCAGAGGGTGTTCTTACCAACTAATCGACAAAAAATAATAAAATTCGTCCAAGTTTTTGCGTTTATAAAAAATTTTTTTTATATTATATCAATTTTGTTCAATTCATCTTTTAATACGGGTAACCACGTTGTACCAAAATCTACAGAACAATTGGACACATATTTCCCAATTCTTTAATCTTTCTTTTTTGCTGTTTGTCTCTTTCGTTAATCTCAATTTATTCTACATATATTTTCTCAAACACATTTTTGAGATCCATTTTAATAATAATAAAATCGGTAAACGTTGACCAAAATTCAAAAACTTAAAAACTTATTATAATATATCGTAGTATATTATAGTATATAATATATGTAGTATACAGGGCATCCATCTAGTGTGCGTTTTGCTCTCATTACAATTTAACCATTTCAAATACCAGGAAAAAATTAAATAAAACAAGATAGATTTATTGTGGTTCAAAATAAAACAAAGAAAGTTTAGTGCCATATCACAAAAAAATAATTATGCAGCTACGGGCACGTGTTTCGGAGTTATTGCACCTCATCAGCATAGCATAGCTAAGGAATTGGATCTAGTATGGGATAGATCAGGAACAAGAACTAAAATAAGGCGGGAAAGTATAGTACACAGTACTTAATTAGTGTCTTCATGTTCCTATGTGCCACAAATGGAGCCTCGATGAACACAGTCGACACACAGAGCTCTATGTGTACTGCTCGTTTCCACCTGGCACATACAAACAAAACAAGATAGATTTATTGGGGTTCAAAATAAAACAAAGAAAGTTTAGTGCCATATCCCCAAAAAAAACAATTATGCAGCTATGGATACGTGTTTCGGAATTATTGCCCTCGTCAGCGTATCGTAGCTAAGGAATTGATCTAGGATGGGATAGACCAGGAACAAGAACTAAATAATAAATTGGGTACTGTATACTGTACTTTCCTGCCTTATTTTAGTTCATCTTCCTGATCTATCCTATCCAGGAACTCATGAATTTTACAAAAAAAGAAAACAAAAGTCAGTGTTAAATATTTTTTTTGTCGATTGACTAGATAGATCGGTACTTTGAAATAATAGATTTTTTTGTAATTATTTTTTTGTATTATTAAATACATCAAATTTGTATCAAAAATAGACGGTTTGTCACCCAAAAGGTTGAAAAATAATAGTTACATGTACGATTTATTTAAACTTTAATCTGTATTAATCGATCCATCTGGTTCTTTTTTCCTTAAACGACGAAATTGATAATTTTGAACTGTTTTTAACAGTGGCGTACCCAGAGTTGGCCCATTGGGGGAATATGCAGATATAAAAAAAAAACTATTGGCTTGGCTCCGAATAAATATAGTTATTTTTTATTTGCGGTTTTTAAACAGATTATATGCAAGGAAATAAAGTACAGTTATTAAATAATATGATTAAATAAAAAAACAATATTTTTAAAAGATTAATCTTTATTTATTTATAGAGGGAGGCCCATATGTAATCGTAAAGTCGGGGAGTTTATTTTATAAAATTTTAAAAGAAAAAAAATCAAATGAATATTTAGAAAAAAATGATAAAACTTCGAAAATTGGGATTTAATTTAGTAGATAAAATAATGTAAATTTTATGACCCTAAAACTTTCCAAGATTTTTATTTTTTCTGTTTTTTTTTTTTTTTGTTGAATCTATTAAAATCATCAGTGACTTTGACTCTTGGGGGAGATATATCGCTCTGTGGTTACGCTACTGGTTTTTAATATCATAGAGGAAACCAACCGATGTATCTAACATGTAGAGCAAACATGAATTACATTTCTCTATATTTGAAGTAATTAGTAATTTTTTAAAACGGTACCTTTATACATTCATATAAAAAAAGTTATCTTAATTACTACATCCATAATAAATTAAATATACGCATTTGTAATTTCAAAATCATTAATTAATATCAAATAGGCTTTGGTCATTGTAAGCAATTTTTGATAGGAACCAATAACTGATGAATTATTATTAATAAAAAAGAGAGCCACGTAAAAATATACAAAATAGATAACTTCAGTAGTGGTACTTGTTTTTTTAATACACTACCAGTGTGGCATACCAAATTTTACTGAGATTGTTCATTTTTACTTCCTCACCCCTCAAAGTGAGGAAGTTATGTATTTATGAAAAAAATTTTGAAATTTTTTATTGCATTTCTGGACGAATCTCGACGAATTATGACGATACACAAAATTTCAGACATATTTACATACATTTCTTTATAACATTTTTGTATTTCTCCTTTTTTGTTCTTTTTTGTCCTGTTTCTTTCTTTTTTCTTTTTTTCGATTTTGTTTTTTATTTTTTTTGTTTTTATTATTTTTTTATATTACCTATTATATATTTACATTAAGCATGGAATAGTACAACTGTCCAAGTGTTTACCAATATTGTTAGCAGGTATTTTTTTATATTTTCAATTGCAAATTATTTGTTATAAATGGTTTTTAAGATTAAAAAGTTATTTGGTGCTTAAATGAGTCTTTTACTTTTTTGTTTTTGAAAATATGCATATTTATTTATGTTTTCTGGGAGGGGCCTATTCTTGTTAATTGGCCCAGGTCCCGCGAAGTCTAACACTGCTCTAGTTTTAGACATATGTATTAACAAGTGAGAACGGGTGAACAGTATGAGCGGGTGAACAGTCTGATATGTGCATTAGTTAAGCGTGCGCTACGCGCACCCTTGGCCCTGTGCAAGGTATCCTCCTCTGTCGCAACAAAAATTTGTGTATTATTGGCCGCTTCGCCGTTACGATGCGTTGGATCGAATTGGGTCATTAGACTTTTCTGCGCCGTTCGCGACGTAGAGCGCCAACCCCCGATTTTGACGAAAAGGCGCATACCGAAATTAGCCCCTCCTTCCCGACCCCCCATTTTTTCACGGAAACCTCCTCGAATAATCCCCCCGCCCACGGGAGCGCTGTCCTTAATCTGCCGACGAAGTATTTTTTTCGGTCGATCGAATATTTTCGGCGCGTCGAGGGCCGCCACGCCGTTACGACGCGACGGATGGAATTCGGTCATTAGACTTTTTTGCGTCGTTCGCGACGGAAAACGACACGCTCCCCACGATTTTGCCGTAAAAGCGCGATCCGAAATTGTCCGTTTGAAAAAAAACGCGAAAAAGCGATCGATTTGATCCACCTACAGGCCAAACGGAGCGTCGTACGCCTACCGCACCCCTATACTTTTTTGTAGGCCTGACCATTTGCGAGTCCCAATGGGGGTCGCGACCCCCCTCGTATGAACTCGGGGTAGGTAGCACCCCCACACGCACCCCAGATGGTGAGTCTAGATGGCAAATTTTCATCTCGTATCGCCCCCATGGCCCTCTACGGGTTCAAACGGAGCCCGAAAAGTCGCTGCACCAGATAACAACTGCTCACTGGGGGGCAGGGGGGAAGGAAAATTTTCCGGGGCTTATATCTCGGCAACGGGAAGAGCTATCGAAGCGATCTTGACGGCGTTGTACTCGTCTAATCGTCCCATGCGGACATTGAGGCGACCAATTTTTTCGAAAAAAACAATTATTTCAAAATTCACCCCCACCCCCGCGAAAAGCACCCCTTTTACGTAAAAAGTTCGTTGCGCCCCCCAGAGCACTTTAGACCCGACTCCCGTTCCTCGTTGGCGGTATATAAACGATTAAATTCTTAAAGTTTTTTTTTTATATATGAATAAATATCTTTCATTTTTCGCTGACAATTAACGACGTAGAATCTGAGTATATAAAAATATTATATTTGCTTATGAGCAAGTCATTAATATGTAAAAGAACAATAAGTAGACCGAGTATACTACCTTGTGGGGCGCTAAGTTCAGATAATAAAGCATTGGAATAATTAACAATAAATTTGCAATTTTTAATATAGGCTAGTATTAAATTAAAATGCATTTTTGGGACTTCTGGAGCTGCAGACCAAGTGAAACGAGTATTAATAAATAATATAGGTTTGAAACATACAAGGATTATTGTAGG
>JANEYF010002073.1:0-34485 GCA_029963845.1 Rhamnusium bicolor | reverse complement strand
AGTTCGAATAGAAAAATAAAATGGGGGTTGCTGATTTCACCCATTTTACCGATAAGGGATTATTGAAAAATATCCTTTAGCAGTGTTCCTATTAGAGAAAAACCTCTACCAAAATTTGTTTTTTTTATCTTTTTTCCAAAATTGAGAAAAAATTATAAACCTAATTTTAGCCTCCATCTTTGTAGGGGTGTAACTCTTTAACGAAGCGTTTCCGGGAAAACCTCCATAGGCAACTTCTTTCTTATTTTGACATCCTGAATTCAGATTTTTAGTTTATCAAGTTATTACTGAAACACCCTGTAGCATGGAACTATGAGGATGCTCTGCTACTTATTCAAACGTATCTAAAACATAAATTATTGTGAAACCTAAAAATACAATGCATTTTTATAAAATCAAAAGTATGACGCATCTTTTAAAGGTTGGAAACGTTTCAAGCGTTCTTATTATTAGTTGTATAATTTCTGCATTTACAGCTTGTAAAATATTACTAGCAAATAAAGAGGTTGACGACGGTTCATCCTGTTGTAAAATGCGCGCTATAACATTTGCCATGTTATTTCATTTTGCATCTACTTGCCTATTCATTGTTAACAATATTTTTTGTTCCTTAGTTATTGTTTAAATGAGGTTTTCAATTAATTGTTTAATAAGTACGAGGTAATTTACAACTCGCAGTTCTTCTGCTGGGTAATTGTGACTGTGGGACATACTTAGCCAAAATAGACTAAACCGAGCACCCAGATACTGAACATAAAATAAGGTCACATATTATAAACTCAACGATTCACTCGAAAGCTAAAAAAATACTGATTATTCCTGTAGTCAATTTATTTATAGGAGAAAGGCAACATACCTAGAATGGGTAAACATTTTGGGCAATTAACGATAATCCGTTTTGAATTGGCCCAGATAATCATGTTTGAGATTTTTCAGTTTTATTACTTCTAACGGTAAATTCGTCGGATGAAATATATGAATGGTGTACGTTGTACACAGTAGCGGTTGATCAAATGTGGGCTTTATTATATCTTAGTATTGTAGCAAGGAATTCAAGCAACATAATGGCATAACTATCAAGACAATAAAAAAGTTTTTCAGAAAAAAAAATGCATTGAAATTCGCGAAAAACGTTTGAAAATTTATTACCCTCACAAGATATTTCTCTTCTAAATATTTTTTCATAATCAGAAGGAACATTTGTCGACAGGTTTCAATTTTCATTAAAAAATAATTTTAGTCAGTTTTAATCATCTCCAGGTGATGCCAACTTTGTTGACGAACCGGTCGTCGAGTTTCTTCACATCAGAGATTCCAACCCACTCCAAGAAAAAAATTTTTTTTGAATGATACAAGTTTTTGAAATTTGCAATCACAAATTAATCTAAAATAAAATTTCAAAAGGTTATAACTTTATAAAAAAATTCAAATTTCTTCATGAAATTTGAAATTGGTCTGCAGATTATGAAAAGAAATAGTTTATGAATATTTTACACACAAGCTGCCCAAGAAAAAACTTAGGAAGGCGATCAGTTTTGCAACTTTCATTTTTCAAATTTCAATCGCAATTTTTTCCACACATTTACTCTTTATACCTTATACTATAAAGTATTTCTTGGATTCCATGCTTCAATACTAAGATAGAGATAGCATAACCCAAATTTCACCAGCCACCGCTGGGTTATAACCACAAGAACGTATGTGTATGTTTACTGTCTACTTTCACATACATACAGTTCGACACACAGAACTATGGCAACCTATTGGGTAGTGGGTGTACCGCACGCAGGCGGCACATCAAAGGAGAGGCAACTCAAGCTAAAATTAAAGTCTAACAAATATTGGGGAAATGATAATTAAAAAAACTTTCGGAGTTTTCCTTCTCTAAAGACAGTGCCCTCAGTTGACACGTGACACAGGAATAGATATGTCGGCCCTGTTTCCTCGGCAGCGCCCTCAAAACATTTACAATACTTTCTTTTCTAATATGATTACTCATATTTGTAGTTTAATTTAGCAAGTCCAAGGATAAAAAAAGCCTCTAGATTGTTAATATTGACTGCTGACTAAATTGAATGACTCGATCAGGGCTGTAAATTACTGCAATAGTTATTTATGCACCAAAGGCATAAAGAGGCGTTTTTTGCCCGCAGCGTTAAAATTAGAGCCCGAGGAGTTAACCGAAGACTCTAACACGATAAGGGCCTATAAACGCTGGTTGTGCCCGAGGTGTATACAAAATGTTATGTACGACCATAATACATAAATATATGTTGGCTCTCTTGCAAATACCTTATAAGAATTGTCAATCTGTTAAATTTTAATATTCCATAAAGATAGAAATTATATTGTTACACTGAGGGGTAGTAATTAGATTTAAATTTGAATTCAAAATAAATGAAAATAACTAAGCATGAACGTAAATAAATCCATATTGTAATTTTGTAGCAATAATCGTTTTCAGTTTTACAATCATCTTGTCGAAGTGTTTTATGTTTTTCAATTAAACTAGAAATGGAAAAGGATGATAATTTATTTTTCTGTACTCCGTCAGAAATTACCGAGGCGTCAGAGGCTGTGACGTTGAATTCGTTGCCTCAGAAGTAAAAAATGTTGTATGAAAAATAGAGCAAAAGTCCTAGGCGGGTCGTAAAGTGTTTTACGGCCCGGCGATCTAAAAAGTAATAATTTAAGCCTTCGAAGCATATAAAGTAACCAATTATGACCGGTTGTACATACACAAGTAATTTTACTTGTGTTTCCTGTGTTTTTCCATTGATATGTGTAATCAATTCAACAACATATAAACCAAATAAAATTGTTTTATTTTATGAAATAAAAACTTCGTCTTAACTAGTGATCACTAATGTATATTTAGTGCTTGGAATGAGGGCGGCATATTTAATTTGAAACCAACAGCGAGAAATCTTGTCGCGCGGCCCTGACGACACACATTAAAATTTATATTAAATACAGTGCACCACGTAAATATTCATTAATTTTAAACGCGGCTTTAGATAAACTTATGAAATTTTAAAGTGTAAATGGATCATTATCGTTCCTTATCAAATTTAACATAAATAGTACATAAGCATTAGTTCTGTCGCGGAACAAGGTTGCATTTATTTCCAACATGCTTGTGAAACTAGACTATCCAAATCCCCACAACGGGGGTGGTAAAATTTTTAGTATACCCCCCATATCGCCAACTTGGCGCAGGGCCGTGTAACGCATCAATGGAAGTATTAAGTGCAATGCTCTTCCAGCCTGTAACGCCTGTTAATGAATATTGTTTTAAGGTAAGTAGCTAGTTTTTTTTTAATTATTTCATAACTACACTGAAAAAAATTGCATTTTTTAAATAAAAAGGCGCTTATTTATTTATGAATAACGCTTCCATATAAATAACAGTTTTTCTAAATGCCATGTTACATACATAGTTAACTAGTGTATGTATTAATTAACAAATAAAATAGCATTATTATTAAAAAAACTTTTTTATTATAAAACTAAAATATTGCACTCGTAACACAAAAAGAACATTTATAATTTAATAATAACCATATTTTGTAATTAAATTTCCACATTAACAATTATTAATATAATTAATAGATTTACTTTCTCATCTATCTATAGATAAAATTGACGTTTTGGGACCAGTTAACAACAAATTTATCCGAGTCACAGAGGCCGTGTACTCGCTATATATTTTATGAAAGGTTTCATATTGTCAGCATATGTGCATATTTATTTATATTTTTATAAAAATGGATAAAATCTTGATACGAAATTTATATTTTTGCATATTCAGAAAAAAACAAAAATCTTTTGAATTCACACAAGATCCAGTAGAAAAAAAACCAAAATTGAAAAAAACACCTAATAAGGTCAACTCGATCCGGGCATGACTTTACTCGGATTAACTGCGTTTTTTTTTCTTTGTTTAACGGTTAATCTACCTGGTGCCAACAAAACTGTTACCGTAGCTGTTTATATCGTTAGTGCAAAAGAAACATCAGATTGATGTGGTAATGCGATTGTAAAAACTCGCCTATTTTCCGTTCTGATTTAATAACCAAGTAGCGTTGCGTCTTTAAAATAAAATGTGGTGATTTTAGCAGCAATTTATTGCACTGCAGTAGTTTTCCACGAAACATCAATATACCATATACTGCACTAGACGAGCGTTTCGTCAGCCCAGTTAGCATCATCTGGAGATGATTAAAACTAAATTATGCTGACAATGCATCCTATTTATGACTAAACAATTGGCACGGTTCGAAAAATCGTGACCCACTAACCAATAATGCGGGCTATCTGGGGTTGGCCCTGTCACTATTAATACTATTTTTACACTTTGTGATTTACATGCTTTCAAATGCATGCAGCTGTCTAGTAATTGGTACATTCCTAATTAATTCTAAATTGCTAATATCTATTTTATGGTTGCTCTTAAACGCATGTTGGGCAACACAAACTTATCTGTTCTACCATATTTGAGATGGGCCATATGCTCCTTGAATCTGGGTTGAATTGATCCTCTAGTTTGTCCAACATACTTTTGATTACAGTCCTTACAGCTAATTTCATAAATCTCCGACTTTTCGTTTATTTCAATTTTGTCTTCTAAAATGAAAGAAAAAATCCGAAATTTATATCGATTCCATTCGATCCTCGATTCACTCGTGGTATTGGTAAGATTTTTAAAGATATAGGTATGACAGTACTTCATTCATCGGGAAATAAACTACAACTTTTAGGCAATCCAAAAGACAAAATTAAAACAAACGAAATGTCGAGGATATAGGTAGTTCATTCATCGGGAAATTACAATTTTTAGGCAATCCAAAAGACAAAATTGAAACAAACGAAAAGTCGAGGATTTACGAAATTAACTGTAAGAACCGTATTCAAAAGTATGTTGGACAAACTAGACGATCAATTAATACTAGAATCAAAGAGCATATGGCCCATCTCAAATATGGTAGAACAGATAAATCTAATGTTGCCCAACATACGTTTGAGAACAACCAGAAAATAGATATTGGCAATTTAAGATTAATTAGGAATGTAACAAATACCAAACAGCTGGATGCATTTGAAAGTTTGGAAGTCACAAAGTGTAAAAATAGTATAAATAATGACAGGGAGCCAATCCTAAGTAGCCCGTTATATTGGTTAGTGAGTCACGGTTCACCGAATTGTGACAATGGTTTAGATATAAATAGGATACCTTGTTAGCATAAGGTTAGTTTTAATCATCTCCAGATGATGCAAACTTGGTTGGCGAAACTCGCGTCGACTGCAGTATATGATGTTTTAATGTTTAAAAGGTTCCAACCCATTCTAGGAGCAATTTATCGTTGAAAATGGATAGAATGCTGTCGTGGATTATACGATTTTCTGACGTTACAGTAGTTGCAATAGCGTTGAAGTGATAAGATTGTTATAATTTCGCTACGGCTAGCCGGCGTTATAAGAAGGTTATGTTTGAATTCACTGTATGTATACAGAGTGGCTAAAAGTTTGGAATATTCCTATTATCTTGAAAAATATGAACTTGTTCCAAAATTGCCAAGACATTTTTTTAAATCTTTTGAGATAGACATAAGAATGATGGCTTCATCGACATTTTTTTGAGTGGAAATGAATAGAGGTTTGATTATGATGTTGGATTTGTGAAGTTAGTTCCTGATAGGTTATGAAATTTAAAATGAAATGAAAACTATTATGAGCAATCGTAACCACTTGAAGTTAAACGCATTTTTATGCACTAAATTGTGTTGTTCCCTTATTCCCTTTTAAATAATGTTTTAGAAAGAATATGTATTTGGTACTTGTTTGTTAGAGATATATAATTAACACATAATATTTTACTAAAGTTATATTTTTATCCTATTTTGTTTTTATTTATTTTTATTAAAAACAACGTCGCTTTCCTAGGGATGCTGTCCTGGTAACCAACCGAAAAAAACTAAATTCTCACTAGTAGTTAGAATATCAAATTACCTATTTTCTTTGTTATTTTTTAGTTAAATGATGATATTCAGAAAATGTTAAAATATGTGTACCAAACCAGCAATCCTCTGACACTTGTGGCCCAAACATCTGGCAATGGTGGAAATGAGACTATGGTAACAAACCTTGCAGACCCTGGTGAAACTATAATTGTTGCAGTTGCTGGGATATGGGGGCTTAAGGTTGTAGATATGGGTAGAAGATATAGTAAGTGAGGTGTAACGTATTTTAGAAAGACGTAGAAAACGTCAATCACAAAAATAAAATTAATTGTGTACTTATTATAAACTGAATGATCACTAACCTAACATAGAGTTCAATTGTCATTGGATCTCTCCGAATCACTGTTTGGAACGGATAAAAGTAAAACTGGATGTACACACTTTATTTACTTCCATAGTCTGTAATGAGGAAATGCGTTTGGGTTAGTTGAATTGCGAATGAAAAACTAATTTACATTTTTTGCACCCAGAAGTTAAAACTATTTACTTTTCTGGGAATGAAGGCATTGTTGTCAAAACAGATAAAACTTTCCCTTTTTTGTCCAAATATTAACCAAAATTTCTACAAGCCTCTACTTAAATTTACTTAAATATAAGAAAAAAATGCTCACAGATCGGAATTTCTTAGTAGATACTATTTCAAATTACTTCCACAATAAAAGAAAAACTAAATGATCTACACTGAAGACAAGAAATAACACGCACATTATTTCAGTTCCGTTCTTTCAACATTTTAGTAAAATCATGTGTGTTACTTCTTCACACCTTCTTTGGGTATTAATCCACTGTGCTATAAATTATTTAAACAATTTGTTAAATACATATTTCCACCAAAAGGATGACAGATGTGGATTTTTAAAAAACATGTTTTTGCCCACGATACACTTACAATTAGTTCATTGCATTTAGACAAAAAATATATCATTTAAAGAAAAAAAGTCCAAGAAAGCTGAATTTTGTTTACTTTAATTTCGTCTTTCTTAACAACGTCTCAAAAATCGCCCGTGATCCATTGTATGCAAAATTGTTTATGGTGTGTAAGAGGGCTAAAAATGTGATTTTCACGAATATCTTCGTTCCTTTTAATTTTATGAATATGAATACCATTATAAGATCGAAAGACTAGAAAATCATCTACAAAAAAATATCCTTACTAGTTTTATCATACGAGTTGTAGTTTTCGACTTGATATAAAAGTTATGACAAGCAAATACTTCGATTTTACTCTATTCTATGCTTAATAAGTTTATAAACTAGGTCCTATATTAATAAGAAAAAAAGAAATTAAAATTTTATGTGCTTTATTAATGAAGTCAATCACGATTGCTTTATTCGGTGGTGGAAATATGTCAGAATTATGAATATTCAAAGTATCATGCGTTATCAAGAACTGATATTTATTTTTCTTCCACTTCTTCCTTTCTTCATTCTTCTTCTCCTTCTTCATCGTTTCGTCTTCTTCTCTCTCTTCTCTTTTGTCTCTTTTGTCTCTTTATTTTACATTTTCTTCTTCTTCTCCTTCTTTTATATTTCCCTCGATTTGATCAGAAGCATTTACACAGGATGGCCCGTGACAAATACCACAATCAGAAGATAAGTTCCAACTTTCAACAGCCATACAATTATTCGCAACCTATTGCACAATTGCAAAAAAACATATTTAAAAGACAATCCTGAGCAGGAGGAGCTGATGTTTCTTTTGGGTCCAAAAAATTGTTTTTTCCCAATCTTGAGGGTTCGGCTTGTTACGAATTTCTGCCAAATTATGATCTCAGGGTCGTTTGGTAACTTTACTTTTATACCAGGTTCGGGTTTTGACAATCGTTACATAAATTCCCGGTTTTATAAAATTATCCTTGCAATAAATTGGTAGCTAATATACCTGTCAGTGCCACAGCTATACTTAGGAATGTCGTTAAGTAAAAAAAAGTATTGGCGCCACGTAATTTTAAACTGACTGTATATTAAGTTAACTTAGACAATATTTGTCTAAAACCACGAAACTTCAGAAATACCATAATTTATTATATCAGGATAACCAATTATTGCAAGTAAACATACAAAAAAAAGATCAAAGAGCATTCACGCCACACCAAATAATAGCCGCAAATAATATCTAATATGTAATTTAATAGAAAAGTTACTTACAAAAGGAAATTGAGTAAAATTATCAGGAACTTGTGTGAGCAGTGTATATAAGAAATTTTAATCAATATATACAACAATGCAAAATATGTGAGGTACCTATAAAAGCAAAATAGGTAAAATATCTTGGATAAAAAAAAATATATATAAATTATCCCCAAACGTGATCACGGACGATTCACAAATTACTTAATAAGTTATAATATTTGTTATACTTTATATACACATATTATTAATAGAGCCAGTTTAAAGACATACTTTAACTAAGTAAATGATTGAAATTATATAAGGTATGTCAATTATATAGAGAACTTGTACGAGTTGCACAATAAAGATAATCGTAAAGTAAGTACTTATAATTAGATAAGCTATGTACTGGAATTCGAACAAAGCAATTTAAATTTAAAGAAAAGTTAAGTGCAATTTACCTCGTTTTCCTTTAAACATATGACAGTAAAATGTTAAGAACAATAATAAATTAAAGTAAGGTTAATTTGGCTTATCTGTTTGGTGGATGTGTGTAGTATATATCGCAAAACACCAGCTCCTTTGATTGCAATGCTAGGACTCCTATTCGAAACAATAGAACACTCTTGGAAAATTTCTACCAAGCTTCTTATTGGGTGAACGGTCAAATATTTCTATTATCTGACTCCTATACACGTTAATTAGAACGCAATTAAGTTCCTCTTGTAGATAATAACAGAAAATAGTGGTATTTTCTACGAATAGTGAAATTCTTCTAACAATTAGGTTAAAATATAACCAGATGATAAAACCCTAAAATAATATTAGAAAATTAACGAAAATTATAACGACATACCTGATTACTTTACCTCTAGCACAAGAGAGTTTTAATTTCAAATAATTGAAAATAGCCAAATGGAAAGCTAACCAAAGAACGATGACAATATATCCCGAAAACGGTAAATCTCCAATTCATCAAACCAAATATCTTCTCCAAACTGAAGAACTCGGCACCACAATTGAAAATTGTTAACTTTTGGGTTTATATAATTAATCCCTTCACGGATGTTTATAAATACAAATAAAACTTTATATGAACCCAATGTCAGTCACCATTCTTTTTTAAAAAAAGTTAATCATTCAAAAAAACACGCAAGATTCCTCAACGACTGCGACTGTCCGGTTTTAACGAGATATGAAACCAGGCGTTCACAGAAAATAAAGTAGTGTTGCTAACCTTGCTTAAAATTAAATTATCACCCAAATTACAACATTTGCTCATTGGTAAGATTTTAAAACCGCCTTCGGCGACAATAAATTCAAACCGTCACAGACTCATTGACCAACCACTTCTGCACCTGACAGTATACTCGGAAACAATGCTTTTCAGCTGTTTTCGCTGTAGGTGATAATGAATGTAACTTCACAGATTTATTTTTACTCACTAATTTACAGAAGCACAAGTAACAATAGTTATTCAAGCAATTTTCTTTAATTGCAGCACCATACATGGCCAAGAAAAATCGCATTCCATTGAAATAAATTGACCCTCGAGAAGCATCACTTCGATTGAAAACTTGAATTGCATCTTTCAAATTTGGTCGTTTGTCTAATAATTTCAGAGCTCCTGTTTTAGCGCTATAAAAAGAGCAGATGTTGTATCACATTCGGAGAATGCATGTAAAAATAAGATACGATCCTTGCTGCCTGCATGTTTGT
Organism: Rhamnusium bicolor; assembly: GCA_029963845.1. NCBI lineage: Eukaryota > Metazoa > Arthropoda > Insecta > Coleoptera > Cerambycidae > Rhamnusium > Rhamnusium bicolor. The sequence continues at coordinate 24,634 of JANEYF010002073.1, read as the reverse complement.
CAAAACTTCGAGAAGAAAATTTTTGTTCCATTTTTGGTCCAATTTTTGTGGGGTGGGTGTGTGTGCGTGCGTGCGTGAGTGTGCGTGTGTACGTGCGTGAGTGTGCGAGTGTGTGTGTGTGAGTACGTGCGTGTGTGTGTATGTAGGTGTGTGTGTAGGTATGTGTGTAGGTGTGTATGTTGGTGTGTTTGTAGGTGTGTAGGTGTATGTAGGTGTGTAGGTGTGTAGGTGTGGGTATGTGTGTATGTAGGTGTGTAGGTGTGTACTTTTTAAACTAATTAAGAAACCAACTTTATTATATTGTAATACATCGTTGAAAAGAGAATTAATTGTACTATCGAATAAAAAAAATCCAATATGGCGTCCATATAAAAAACTAAAGTTGTAGTCAGTATCTCAAAGATAAAACACGATTATTTTTTTTCTGTTACCCTTACTGTAAAAATCTTAAAAAAAGTGCCTGTACAACGTGTAAGTTAAAATGTCATAAAACTTTAAATTAAGGAACAACACGGGGTTTCTGAAAATGCATGATTTTGGTTTCTCCCAGTTATTTCAGAAACTAAAAAAGTTACATCAAATCTCAATGTACCGTTGAAATGCATAAAAACTCTTTAAAACTTTCTCCATTTAACTGACATTCTATCTTTAGTATTAAACGAGATAGCAATACATGCAGTCTCAATTTGGAACACACTGTATAGTCGGTATGATCGGATAATAAATAAAAGATAGTTATTTTCACTTGTCAACGTTTTAATTTTTTTTATTTTTTTTTTTATTACTTACATACCGACTGTTTATGGACTAATATTTACATATGGATACTATTGTTCTATCTGATTATATAGGATTATTATCTCATATTTAGATTCTGTTTATAATACATTTTCTTGTCACTAAAACTCGCTTTAAGTTAAAGGTTCCTTTAAAATATTGATAATACCGGGGTTTTAGGATGATTAAATATAATTTTCATACTACAACATTTTTATTTTTTGGGATAGCGTTTTAATAAATTCATAACTACATACATTTTTATACAAATTTAATTGCAAATCTTAACGCTTATAATTAATTAATTTTGACAATTTCTTCTTAACTTTTCTCTGGCAGATTTCTAAACTAGTTCTTTGATTAAGGTACCTTAGTCTAATAACATATATGACCATAATGATTTATTCAGTTTAATAAATCAAATTCAGAAAATGAACCCTACAAATAATAACAGACTTCGTGCATTCACGAGACTAATGCTTCGCTGTGACGCAATGCGCAAACTGAACATGTTTGACCTCAGCGCATAGCATACCGGTGTATGTGTATCGTTAATTTACCTATCCACACCAAAAAAATATTAACCTGAGAATGCAACTTAAATGTAAAATAATTAGACGTTTCGAAATAGTCTCTGATTCCGTTTTCAAAACTAAAAGGATATTTCTTTGGTAATAAATGGAATTTGGTGTCATTGTCAAAAATATTTGACATTTAGGTATAATTTTCAAGTTTATATTTTTTAAGTGAGACACTTTTTCGATATGCAAAAGCATTTAAAAAAAAAATCAACTTCTGACTAATCTTTTGACGCAGAAGTTTATTTAACAAATTTTTTTAAATAATTTAGAGGACAGTGGCTTAGTACTCAAAGAAGGTGCAAGATCACATTGTAGGATGCCACAAACAAATATTTATATAGACAATAAGTGACCTCACTCTTTCTCTATCAAATGTATCCTTTTTTTTAACTTATAAATGATTTCTAGAAAAGAACAATAAAATAATTGTTGGGTATTACAAAAGCATTCTTTCAAATCTAACATAATAATAAACTAATAATAATAAACACACACATAAAAATATTTAAATTAAATAATTCAAAATATGTACATCTGTAATATTTATTTTGACATTTTAAGTTGAAAGATAATATCTAGATTAATTAGAGTAACTTCAGAAATTATAATGACATTCATGATATATAACCTAACCTAAATAAGCTCATTATTTTCGTGGTCTAGCCCTCTGAAGAGCATAGGCTAGCTTTTTAAAAATCATTCAAAGATAAAACGTAAAATAATTTTAAATATGTAAATTAAGAAATAATTAAGTGTACGTAAAAAAAAACAATATTTAATGTGAGTTATTAACCTCACATAAATATGAAGTATTTGTAGGATTCCAATTATCCCTTCGTACTTTGACGGTCTATTTCTTTCTTCTCTGAGGATCCCGTGGGAAAACTTTCATTTTAAAACCTTTTTTGTCATTCGTGGTACAATACACATACATACTACAGCCCCATATTTTTACTACGCACTAATTAATATTATACAACTAAAACTATGCGATTCTACTGTTATCTATTAAAATCTACATTGAACGACTTTTAAATTCTAATTTTTAATGTTAATAATATCCCATACTTTGAAACTACTTATTCAAAATCGGCAACTACCCTGCAGTACAAATTAAAATACACAGAAGCTAAATGTAAACAAACCGTGAAATCGACAAATATGGACGTCGCGACCATGTGACCGTCCGAGCCAATGAAAAAGATGACATACCTATAGCCAGAGTTTACTTAAGAGATGCTTCAAACAAACGGACCGTAGGAAATTTGCAACGTCAAATTTAGTTGTATTACTTATTTACTATTATTATTATTCATAAATTATAAATCCTACGTTCAGAAATAACAAAGCAAATTATTTTAAAGAGTACACAATTTTGATCTGGACTTTCGTTTTGGAGATAATACGAGTAAAAATTGAATTAGATTTTGACGCATTTCAAACCGAGATATTTTAAGTTTCGTTCTCTTGTAAGCTCTAATGTATAATATAATATTTGAAAATACAGAAGAATATTTGCTCTACAAAATATTTTCTTAAAAAGAATGAAAAAAATCGCAATATGTCTCTTCTCGGAATTTTAAGACATCAGTACATAAGCATTCAGTTTATATAAAATCCGTTTGTAACGATGAATCCCCACCAGAACTTAGAGTTTTTTTATGTTTTTTGGTTTTTGTGGATCCTCCACTGCGGCCATCAGTAGGTGGTTCACCCATAATTATATTTTCACACAATAACTTGTTCAGTCTCTTAATGAAACTGATAATTTAATTGGGTGAAAGTGTGTCCAAATCCTCTGGCAAATATTGAGAAACAGATCCTTTCCACAGCGGGATAGGTGCATAAGATGTGGTCTGCCTTCTGATCATCCTCCAGGCATAGGCGGCACTCGGCATTTTTTGCTAAGCGAGTTTATGCAGATGAGAGTTTAGTCAGCAGTGCTCAGTATATAGGCCTGTTAGAGTTTTCAGGTTTACCCTGTTTAACTCTAAAAGTTTCTAGTTCTTGATTTCAAAGGGTTTTTTATAAACGCTTTTAAATGAACTAATCCTGGTAACTCTTGCCAATACTGAAGAGTCCCTATCAACTCTCAGTTCTGGTCTGATAATTCGTGAACCTGCTCCATCTCTCACCAACAAGTCGGTTATTTCGTTACCTTCCAGACTGATCTGGAAGGTAACTCCACTCTGGAGTGGCCGCGTATCCGTACCAGAGTCGCTTTGTTGCTTTTGCTCAAATGATTTAGAGGCTTCTGACAGTTCAGTACCGTTTTGGAGTAACACCGGTAGAAGCCAAGAGCTTTTAGAGCGGCTTGACAGTCTGAGAAAAGTTTTGTTGATCTGCGTGCAGGATGTATATATTCCAGCCTTCGCACACACAGTCCAATAGCATGAACCTCGGCCTGAAATATAGTTGTATTAGTACCTAGGCTTGAGAATATCCTCGCCCTTGGTCTGTAGCTATGTATATACTCCGGCTACTGCTCCCTCGGGAGTTTTCGAGCCATCTGTAGATCAGCAACTGTCTGCATTTAGTAGGTCGGCTGTTCCGCTCCATGATACTAATCTGCGGCATATTAATGGCCGCTTGTTACAGCCTATACGTTGCCCACCTGGCCTCTCTTTCTATTGCTTTTCTTTTCATACTTGTAAATTTGATATAAAATTATATTGATAAAAATTTTATACATAATATGTTTCATTGTACTAATATTTTATAAAGAAATTAATCAAGTTTTATGTTACAGAACTTAACGTAATACAACTTACCAAGAATCCAGGTGAAATTTATACTTTTGAAGAACTTGAGGATCAAATAATTGAACATAAAGCTGTGGCATTATTTGTAACGCAAGGGGAATCATCAGGTGGTGTCCTTCAGCCTCTTGATGGTCTAGGAGAGATATGTCACAAGTGAGCCAGATTTTTTATATTTGCAATTTTTCTTTAAGACGTATTCTGCATAATTATTATAATTTTTTGTTTATATACTCGTACATGTGCCCTTTTAGTCTAAATTAATTATAATTGCGCTACCTAGGATTAAAATATACGTCAATATAATATGCAGAAATAATTATTACAAGAATATATAAAATATTAGATTAAAGCTCTACTGACAATTTATTCACGTGTTTCCAACAACATTGTTATAGACGCGATTAAATAATGTTTCTAAATTGTGCAATTTAATTATAAGTACTTTCATCACAATTTAGGCGTTTACACACATTCAATTCTTTCATTTCTATTTCGAATCTATTCATGAAGCCTGCAACACTCCCCGTCCAATTGCTGGCATAACACAATAAGCTGGGGGTTGTACTTATTGACCGGTAGCTCAGTGAGCACGTCGTGAATAAGGGCTTGGATTAATTTGAGTTCTCACCAAAATCTAGGCTGGGCGCGAGGACTTTTGCAAGTACCAAATAATGAAAAGTTTACTTTAAAAGATAAAGATAACGTTAAAACTTGAATTCTGTTGGGAAGGAAGTTGAATAAAAGATATTATTTAATAAAAAGTATAATAAGACTGGTATATGTACAATATTTACATTGGCTCAGGTTGAAGACCAATAAACTAACCACACACAAAAAAAAATGATATGACGTTATTGAGAGAATCCAAAAAAATAAAACGACTGATCTCTTACAAATTTCTTCTGACCAAATAAAACTTTCACTGGGGACGATGATCTTACGTAACTTCCAATGGGTTAGTCCAGCGAAGGATCCACCAACGGCTAAGCTCTTAATGGGTTCGGTGTCAGTTTGAATCACCACTGTCAGTACTGCAGTTACCCTTGAGAAAAAATGCCAGTTGTATAAAATATCATTTTCCTGCTCCACCCAGTATATAATGATCAGTTCGATCCACCAGTTATCCTCTTCTCTTGGTCCAGGTATTTACATAAAAAGGGATGAGTTTTATGAGATCAGTATTATAGGCAAAACAAAGTTAAAAGCTGTGACGTTTGAATTGTCCAGCTACGTAGACAAAATATGAGTTAACACAAATTTACAGAGTAAATTGCAAACTAAACAAACTAGGATCGGTATCCTACAATATTTTAGGAAGTTGAGGACTTCAACTAACTTAAGCATCAATAAAAGTTACGTTAAATAGAAAAAAATACTAGTCCAACAAATAAACTAGGTGTAGCTACGATAATAAACAAGTGAAATAGGTATTCACTAAATGTTAAGATATTTTTTTACTAAACGAAGTTAATCTTCAAGAAAATAGAATTTAGAATGTCTGTATACAGACAGACAACTAGAAAGATAACGTAAATAAATATTTGCTAAATATAAAACAATACGATAGTTTTCAACTTGAAGGTAACGTTAAATTAAATTATTTATTAGTTCCTCGGAGAGAGGTAATAATGAATTGCAGATAAAGTTAAATAAAGATATATACTTGACTATATGTTTTACTTTAGATAATCAAAAGTTAATCAAGTGCCAGATAACTAGGCAAGGCTCCCCTAGAGCAGCGTTCCTGACTAAATACTAAATAAACGTTCGAATAAGCATTCGATATTTTAAATATAGAAAAACCTTACGTTACTGAGGTCTGGTTGATAAATATATGCACTGGTATAAAATAATCCACCACAAAACAAATGCACCACATTAGATAATTTTCACAAAGGTTATAAACAAATAGGTTTGGTCCAACAAGGTGTACCAATCTCCAAATGTCACCAATCACCACTGTTCAGAGCGTTACCAACGTAGCTAAGTGACCTAAAACATCAGAAGACAAAGACAGAAAACAACTAACTACGATACAAAATGGCGACATCCGTTGCCGAGTAAATCTAAAATTTACAATAACCGAAACTTATTACAATATCAGCGGGATATTAGATAAATTGCCAACAAGGCACGATAAATTGATACTAATCAATACTAATGATGACTGTTCCAAAGAACAACCAAGGTGAACTGGTCACCGAAAAGCAAATTCGCCCAAGGCGTAAATTAAGATAATTACGGTACAATATTATTATGAAAATTACCTCAAAGGTACGTTAAATCAATATAGCCACTTTTTAAATAATGATGATCATAAAATCACATGATAATACCAGAAGACATATAAATTTTACCAGACCAGTGAACTAGAGATGTTTTCGTTCTGAACGCTACACTAGTAAGAAGAAAGAAGCTTCGTTCTGTTCTCCCACCTAAACTCGGTTATAGTTTGGAAAGAGACAGACATTTGAGAGTAGAGTATGAGCAATAAAGATAGATAGATATTTAGTGCAAACATCTGCAAAACCAACTGTTCCAGTAGAAATCAGTGGCGTCATCTGGACTAGACTGGCTGAAATTTAATTCATCATGGACAACAACAAACTGGAATGAAATGGCTTGCAATTTCGTTACAAGCCACTGACACAAAGGCGGATTTAGAGGAGGCGCTCCCCCTCGAGCTTCATAAACCGGTTCGTAAATGACAAAATAAGTCGTCGGTTATATTTCATAATTATTATCCCAAATATTCCTCAATACTGTACATCTATGTGTTTTTTATTTTTAATATTAGTTATTATGCTTGTTTATTTTTAAACCAAATTTCTTGTTGGAAATGACGTGTCCAATTTATTTCACTTTAAATTAAATACGAGGCAAATGTGCCCCCCCCCCAGCATCAACTCTAAATCCACCCAAGAAAGCAATTTTCCTTGAAAGCTTTACAATCGCGCTTTATTTTTTTTTTTTTTAATGACAGCTTATTATCAAGTAAACCAACAATAATAGGTCAAACTCTACCACGCTCAGTCATACCAGAGAGCCTTTTCAAATCTATGCTCGAATTAAGCCTAAGCACCACATATTCATTAATAGAGCTAAATTAGCTATAATAACCTAACTGAAACTTACTCATTTATATACTTATACATTTTTTATACCAATAAAACATACGCTAAAATTTTGCTATATGTTTAACCTAGATTTTAAATAATTTTTTTAGACACAATTGTTTATTAGCAGTAGATGCAGTAGTATCAGTGGGAATTGTTCCACTATTTGTAGATAGATGGAAAATAGATGCAGTGTGTGGAGGAAGTCAAAAAGGTATAGGAGCTCCTGCAGGAATGTGCTTATTATCTTTTAGTCCCAGAGCGCAGTAAGTATAATCATAATAATAGAAAACATCTTATTTGCAAACAAAAATTAAATAATAAAATCCAGTTACGAAGGTTCTTTAATTCATTAATAAGGTAATAACTAAATCTTCCAAGTTTGCTGCGCTTTTCTACATAACTGTTAAACTTTATGACAGCTGGTGAAATTTGGTTGTGACATATCTTGGCATTGGATCCAAGCAATACTTAATGGATAACCATTAAGACTAAATGAAAATTTAACAAAAAAATGAAACTGATATTTTTGAAAAAAGTTGGAAAAATGATCTGCCTTCAAAGTTATTTCTTACAGTTTATAAAATATTTGTAAAATATTCTTTTAATAATCAGGAGGAACAATTGTCGACATATTTCAGATTTCATTATAAAATACAGATTTCTTTATAGTTACAGACAGCTTTTTGAACATTCAAAAATTAATCTAAAATAAAATTTCAGTAGACTGATGACTTCATAAAAAATTAAAGTTGCTATAGGATATAAAGTGTTCTCGTGTCTAGATTATTACATGACGTGCGCAACTTTTTAGTTAGAAGGTTATTTTCGCACCTCGTAGCAATTTTTCTTCTACATTTAAAAAAAAAGTGATTTCCAGTAGTTTTTGTACGTTTAATCCAAATATCCTAATGGAAATTGTCTATCACGTCAAGTTTCTGAGAAAATATGAAAAAATAAGTGTAAAAAAAAAACACAATTTTTTTAATTTCTGATTTTTCGTTTTACAAAAGAAACGTAATAGATTTTACTCAGGGCTTAAAATAAGGCAACCATTATAGCTCAAGCTTGTAGTTAATTGAAAATAACGCAGTAGCTAAGACGTTCGTACGATTCAGCAACTGTTATGCTTCATTTGAGATGCTGTACACGCATGCCAAGGGCAGAGTGAATCTGAAAACCAGTAAAAAAATAAAAATTAATTGATTTCAATGAAATTTGTATTCTGTAGATTTCTCGGATAGTAGTTTCGAAATAATGGCGTTCAATAATCAAAATTCAAAACAGCGGATCTAACATGACCAACGATAATATAATGAATTGAAACGTCATTTTAAATTTTGAATTTTTGATAGCATATCTTTATTGGCACCCCAAAACCACCTTACACGCATTTCCATAAAAAAATGTAAAGACGTTTGTATCTGGGTGTACGCAATATTGTATCCGCAATTTTGTATGTTAAATTTTGGATGCAATTTTTAAAATCAGTTACCCGGTAAATCTACAGAATGAAAATGTCGTTGTAATTGTTAAATTTTTTAGTTGTTTTTCTGATTTACTGTGCACTGAGCATATTTGGCGGTATCTTATGTGAAGCCTGACAGTTGTTGAATGGTAATCGTCATTTTTAACACGCTTTATATTAGCTTCACCTGTATGTATCTATCTATGTAACGGAATCTTTCAAAGTAATTTTCACCAACTTCAAGACGTCTGGTTAAATTGAAAATTTGCACACAGATGATAATATAATAATTTGAATGGGTATCGACGCATTTCTCTTCAAAAAATGTTTCTAAGCGGATCACAGTGGGACGAAATGCCGAATACGTGAACAAAAGTCTCAATATTGTTAAATTTGAACGAAATGTAGTATTTATATGTTTTTGAGGTGGTTGAATTCGAATCTAATATCAAAATTTTGAAATTCAAAATGGCGGATCATATATGGCGGCAAACATTTTTTTAAAATCGGATTAATAAGTTCAAATTGGGTATTTATATGTTTTTGAGGTCGCTGAATTCGAATCTGATATCAAAATTTTGAAATTCAAAATGACAGATCCAATATGGCGGCAAACATTTTAAAAAAATCGGATTAATAAGTTCAAATTGGGTATTTATATGTTTTTGAGGTCGCTGAATTCGAATCTGATATCAAAATTTTGAAATTCAAAATTTGTCATTCATTTCTTCATGAAAATTACTTTTTATTCATCATTTATTATTTTATTTTACTATATCATATTATTCATGATGTGGTATAAAATACTATTCCAATGTTTTCACAATTTGGTGATCCATATCAAATCTGCCATTTTTAATTTCCAAATTTTGATATCCGATTCAAATTTAGCTAGCTGAAATGTAAATAAATAATTATTGTCAACTCATTATTCCGATTTTTTAAAAACTGTCCACCAAATTGTGTTTCCAAATATTTATATCAAATTCGAAATCAGAGTGGTCAAAACCATATGAAAAACAATTTTTAACTCATTAAATTCATTTTTCAAAAATTTTATCCGCCATATTATTTTCAATTGTCAAATTTTAATGTTAGATTCGAATCCAGCGAGCTCAAAAACATATAAATACAGAATTTGAACTTATTAATCCGGTTTTTTGAAAATTTTTCCGCCATATTGGATCAAAAACTGTAAATCACTAATTTTCGATAAAATTGAACAATATTTAGAGCTTTTTTTACCTTATGGGCAATCCATTTCACTATATATAATATGTTTATTTTCAAGATACGGGTCAAAATATTAATAAATATAGTTTAAAAAAACTAAAAAAACACGCTTTTAAATCACATCAAACTAAAAAGTGAAAAATAATTATTAATATAAACTGAAAACAATAATGAACGAAAAATACTAGTATTATTGTGAAAAAAGCGTGGGTTGCTCGATATACGAAAAATATGGCACAAAGCGCCCCAAGCTTTTTTCACAATTTTTCGTTCATTATTGTTTTCAGTTTATATTAATAATTAATTTTCACTTTTTTAGTTTGATGTGCTTTAAAAGCGTGTTTTTTAGTTTTTTTAAACTATATTTATTTTTCACTTTTTAGTTTGATGTGCTATGAAAGCGTGTTTTGTAGTTTTTTTTAACTATATTTATATTGCTTATTGATGCTGATATTATAACATATTACGATGCAACAGATATTTCTGAAAAAAAAAATGTTTTTTTATTTCAGCCATGGGATCTGAACTCACGCCCGAGGAGTCTGTCGTTTCTCGTCGACTAAGACTTGCGCGCTCGGCCAACGACCGACCTGAAAATCACGGAAAAACTTACAATATTAAGCCTCTTGCTCTCACGCAGAGGATACGTGAGGAAAGGACTGGCGATCCTGATCAGGATAATGATATAAACTTATCAAATTATTGTATTGTTACCGGTTCTTCGTAGTGTACAAAGTTTCAATTAAATCTGTCCGTTTAAAGTGGGTCAAAATCGAGTCCAAAGAGTCGGTTATAAACAAACAAACAAACAAACAAACAAACAAACAAACAAACAAGCAAACAAGCAAACATACAGGTGAAGCTAATAAAAGCGTGTTAAAAATAGCACATTATTTGTCTTTTTTTTAACGTATTTTTTGTTATTATACGCTAGATATCAATTAGTACATAATTTACAGTCATAGGGACTATTTTTTTTTACTATTCCAGCATTCTATACGAAATGAAATAAAAAATCAACGTATTGCAGCTGTAGCTCCATTTGTGGTTTAGTAACGGATTCGTGGCTATTCGCGGGATTTTATCCTTCAATCTTAATGCAAATATAACCTGGTTCATCGGAAAAAACAAAACTTAGTGGAATTCCGTGGAATTCGTAACTTATCTATCACTTTTCACTGAATTTTATTAAGGTTTTTCGTTATTTTACAGTATAGTTGTTAATTTGAATAACAAAAGTTATTACATTACTTAACAAGTTATTGACCGTTTAAAATCAAGTACATACCTTGAGGAACATCCTCCATTTTCAATATTGGGAATAGTCGTTGAAAGAATCTCTACGTGCACTTTAATTTTCGCACAACTTTCAAGCACACAGGGCTTGACACGCCACTAATAAAAGTACGTCACTTTCGACTCGCTGTGTAGCTTCAGAAAAAAACAGCTTACCGATTCGGTTACCGGAATTCAATGGTGCCAACATTATTGTAGCCAACCCAAAACATAAAAATCCCTACATTAAAACTTTCCTTTTGTGACTTTTGTCCACGTATTCGGCATTTCGTGTGCGGATGTCAAATTTGTGTGATCGGCGCATTCGCCAAAATAACGGAATCTTTCAACGTAATTTTTACCAACTTCAAGACGTCTGATTAATTTGCACACGTATTAAGGACCGATGAAAATACAATAAATTTGAATGCGTATCGACGCATTTCTCTTAAAAAAAATTTCTAAGCGGAAGTCAAAGATGTGTGATCGACGCATTCGCCAAAATATCGCATCCATGATAAGTTGGCAGAAAGTTAACCACTAATTGAATACCGTAACTCATACTATACTTGAAATACAAGATGAATTAGTTACCAATTTACGATAAGAATTTTTTTTTTGGGGAATTTAATTCTTTCGTTTTCTCAAAATATACAGCAAATAAACAATAGCAATACAATAATTTGAAAAGAAAATAAAAAAAAAAATCCGAAATAAATTCAAATCAATAAATTTTGAAAAAATATTTAATTAAAAAAATTTCGACAAAAATTCTTGAAGACTATTACATTTGTTTTGTTTCATGACTAAAAAATAAAAAATAAATTATAGTTTAAAAAACTAAAAAAACACGCTTTAATGGTAAACCGAACTAAAAAGTAAAAAATAAAAATGAAATGATTGACCAAAAAATTCATTTTATTGTAAAAAGCGTGGGGTGCTTTTTACTATATTTTATGATAACTCTACTTTTATTAATAGCTACCAATAAAATATTTATAATAATTGATATCAAGCACTCCACGCTTTTTACAATAAAATGAATTTTTTTGTCAATCATTTCATTCTTAGTTTTTACTTTTTAGTTCAGTTTGCTATTAAAGCGTGTTTGTTTAGTTTTTTAAACTATACTTAATTATAGAATTATTGTATGCCTTAAATGTAACATTTATTGCATAATGAACGTTTCATTTTGATTTAATTACCTATTTTTATCTTTAATTTTATTTTTCACAGTTTTTTTATTAAATTTTATTACTTTATCTGTGAACTTTCCAAATCGATACGTAGATACTTCTATTAGAAGAAGCCTTGATTCCTCGAGATTCCAAGCGCATACCTATGAATATTTGAGTGACAGTGGCATTAGCAGAAGCACAAAAGAATCACAGCGGAACTAGTACACCTCAACCAAATTTAGGTGGCACGCGAGATATGTACAAATAGACGGAGGACAGCAGCTCAAGAACATAGGTCGGGATTGAGATCCGTCCAGCCGGAAAAACAACGCCCGCTCGTCAGGGAGAGCATTGTCCATACGTCGCTAGCTTTCTGCGAAAGCATATACTGGGGGTATAGTATCTCTCCCAATGAGTAGGTGTGAATGCAAATGATCACAACAATTTCTCATGCACTAAATCATTTATTTTATTTATGCCTCATTGGGAATGTAATGTAGAAGGCGCATTCTTTCCGCGGTCCTTCTTTCCCTGGTCAAATAGTACTTGGCCACCTGGTCTAGTGCGCATATAACCTTCGCGAGCCATGTAAATCTGGTTGACTTGTATGTCGCTTTGGTAAAATAAAGTTCTACTGATTAGTTTATTTTCCAATAGAATAAGCCTAAATTTTTTCTATTTTTAGCAAGAAAATGTTGGAGAAAAAACATCCACCTCCTTACATTTTTGATATGATATCCCTTGGTAATGTATGGAAGTGTTTCGAAACAACACACAGGTGAGTAAAAAAATTTTACGTATGAAAAGAAAGAAACTGACACCACATTTTTTCAAAATGCAGTAGTTAAGATTTCTTATATGTCTACAATACTTTTTTTACAAAGACGCAATATTATCTACTTGAGAAATAAAAATACGATATAAACGGAAGTAATACAGTGCGTCCATGAAGTAACGCATAAATTCATTAGTAGGTAAATAAACAATATTATTGAAAATTCCCGAAACACGTCGATTTTTGATTTTAATTTACTGTTTTCTCAAATAATAATTTAATATACAGGGTGAGCTACCTTCGAGTAGTGACGTAATCACCGGTTTTTTTAAATGCAACACCCCACTTTTTTCCCAATTTCCGGATGTCCCTTGCTGAGCTGATTCCAAAAATGTATCACTAGTTGCTTCAAATTGGTATAGGGTAGGCAACAATACCAAAATTACAAGTTATTTACAAATGAATAAGCGTACTAAAAAATTAAATGAAATTAACGTATTGTGATACAACTACTTTGATAAACTATTAAAAAAACACCCCAACCACGTTTATTAGTAGAGCTGTCCGAGGTCACCTGGCCGCCAGAGCCGTCATATGACTCATATGTTTACATCATATCATAATACTTGAATAAGTATATTAAATGGAAATAAATTTTAACAATAATGTTATATTTTATAAAAATTTGTATAAAACTCACCCTTTTAAACAGATTTATGAAGTAGTTTGGTTGTCGTCATCACAACGTGGGAAGATCTATAGTATAATAGCATCAGGTATGTTTCTACAGCTGTCTCTGTCAGCGATGTTCGCTTTGGTGAAAAAATATGTTTGTATTTTGAAAATGACCGTTCGACATCTACGGATGTAATACAGGCATAAGTAAAACAATCTGTGAACTCACTTAACGAAGTTGTAGATGCACCATCACAAATTTGTCATAATTTGCTAAAATCAGGATCTTTCTGTAATACACTCTCGAATTTTTCACTAACGCGATTATTTTTTGCGTCATTTATAGCCTGTAGCTGTGTTTTTACGTCGTCCACTATTTGCAGCGATTCCACTAACGACAACGAACTATTTTGCAATTTTTCTATTGCGTCGTGTAGTCCCCTATAATTGTTATTAATACTATTTAAATCTGTTTCAAGGGAAACGCCTTGAAAGCTTGTCTGGCTTTCCCTAATAGCTGCAGCCTCGTTAGGGTTGAACTGTAGTATCACAGCTTTTATTTGTTGAAAATATTCAGCATAATAAAAAGCCGTGGAAATGTTGGTTTAAGAGGGTCCAGTACACGTACTATAATATTTAAAATAGAATTTTTTTTACAATCTGTCGTCTCGGCAATACATAACCAGAGCCGTGTATTTTTTTAATCCACATTTAATCCTATTTACAATGTCTTCACGAACAGCTGGAATATATCTACATAACGATGTACGACTTGGTAAGTTCACCTGGGGATTGTATTTATTCCAAAACTCCCGAAATGGTTGTTTATCCAGTATGTGTAGCGGAATATTACAGGCTATTAACATTAACAATAAATCAAACATAAAATGAGTTGTCAAAGGCATGCCATTTTTTTATTTTGATGTTGCACGGTATTGATATGCCGATGACAATCGGTTTTGTGCCAGCACATTAAGTCTTGATTGCAAACTTTACAAATTATTTTGCATAAATTGATTCACTGTGTCCGCGTACGGTCGTCTTTTACCCTTTGGCGCGTTTGACATTATGTATAATTTATAGGTACAACCTCACGCATTAACCTTTCAAATAAAACTGCAGCGGAAATCACTTCTAAATCGGCACGTGTGACGACAGCGCAAGACCGTGGCTGTACTCCAGACACATCGGACAGCTCTATTTATTAGTGATCTTTGCCTCTCGACTATGCCGTACTATTTTTATTGTTTGTAGGTATTTTTTTGCCATTTGTTTATTTAATGGACGTTAAGAACTGTCATAAAAAGTTCACTTCTGTATTGTTAACGCTTCAAAGTAGGTACGTTTACGTGAAATCTAAATCTAATTTATCATATTAAAACTGTTTTTTGAAAATGCCTTTAACTGAAAGGGAGAGGATTGAGAGGATTTTAATGATTGGTGTTGGCGATAGGACGCGGACTCAACAAGAAGTATGCAGATTATTCCATGAAATGCACCCAGATCGTGAACCTATTTCACAATTTGAGGTAAGCAGAATAGAGCGAAAATACAGAGAATTAGGACATGTGAGGGATGCACCAAAGCAAGGTAGACCTAAAGTTAATGAAAATATTCAACAAGACGTAATTTTGTCGGCAGTAGAAAATTAACATTGTACAGTGCGGGGAGTATCTAGGGATTTGAATATTGGAGAGTATTCAGTGTCGAACATTTTTAAAAAGGTAAAATACCATCCTTATAAAGTAAGTCCATCCATGAATTGGCTGAAGATGACTTTGACCGAAGAAATGTATTCTACGAGTATATGATGGACCAAAATAATCAATATAACAATATCATTGCTAACGTTTTATTTTCCGACGAGGCAACGATTTACTTGAACGGGCATGTTAATCGACAAAACACCCGTTATTGGTCTCAGGAAAATCAACACTGGATGCAAGAATACGATACGCAACGACCACAAAAGGTCAATGTACGGGCTGGTATTGTAAGAAATACCACTGTTGGTCCATATTTTTTTGATGAAAATTTGAGAGGAGCATTGTATCTGAATTTCTTACAAAATACATTAATTTCTGATTTGACCCGGCTTTTTCCTGATATTCAAATAGCCAATACTTTAGACAGCAGAATCTGGTTTCAACAGGATGGCGCACCGCCACATTTTGCTGCAGCTGTGCGCGAGTTTTTACACAGAAGCTTTCCAGATCGGTGGATAAGAAGAAGGGAACAGTGAAATGGCCCTCTAGATCACCTGATCTTAGTCCACTAGACTACTTTCTATGGGGTTATTTAAAATCTAAAATCTATACCAACACACCTGGCAATATCAGTGAGCTAAAAGACTGAATCAGGCAACAAATATTGAATATAACACCCGCAGTACTACAAAATGTCAGAGACGAATGTATTGCCTGGTTAGGTGATTGTCATCCGAAAATTGAGAAAAAAGTGGGGTGTTCCATTTAAAATAACCGGTGATAACGTCATTACTCGAAGGTAGGTCACCCTGTATATTAAATTATTATTTGAAAAACAGTAAATTAAAATCAAAAATCGATGTGTTTCGGAAATTTTCAATAATATTGTTTATTTACCTAATAATGAATTTATGCGATACTTTATGGACGCACTGTATAACACAATCAATCGGATCTCCAATATGGCATATTTCATCGAATTGCTTGACACAAACTGATCAAAGGAATTTGTTTTTCAGGTGGTCTTCTTTTAGTATTATCATTACCGTTCGGTGACCAGTAGGCTCGTGTACGAGATCGCATTACACGTGGAGTGACGCTCAAATAAGTGCTAGGTGATTTTTAGTTTCCATACAGTCACAAACCAGTAGCTTTGTGAACGACGACGGGCCTAAATGTAATCCCTTTCTAGACAGCTTTGGCTTTGGATTCGGGGGTTGTCTAATTTCTGTAGTGTTTATTGTTAGTATTATTATTACCATTAAAAATTGATGAATTAAATAAAAAAACCTAGTACGTTAATTTTTTCTTATACTAAATACTAAATATTATCACAGATGAGGGTTAAACGCGTTCTTTTTAAACAACTACGTTCCCGGCTATTTGCCATGATAAATATTGGATTATAAAAAAAGATAATGTGTATATTGTTCATAGACCAACTGTTATAATATCCAATATTTGTTAGTTACATATTTCTGTATTATTTAAAAATAGTTTACAATTGGCAACCAGACGATTTTTTTTAAATTTTAATCTTGAAGATTAAACAGTATATGCCCAATTTTCTTTTAATATTTTTCAGTTATCACTACACATATGGCACACCCATGTTGGCCGCAGTAAGACAGGCTCTAGTAGAAATTTGCGAGGAAGGGCTAGAAAGTGTATGGGAACGTCACAAGAAATGTTCTGATCTTTTTTATCAGTAAATTGGATAAGTTGGGAATGACACATTTCGTGAAAAATCCGCAAAATAGGTTTTGCGGCGTTAATTGTGTCGTTCTACCCGATGATGTAAGATGGCCTCTGTTGTTAGAATACCTTTTACACAAGTTAGTATTTTTTTCTCTTCAGTATAGCTTATTATGACAAATCAAAAATAGGATTTAACTTGATTAATAGTCATTTTAGGACTGTTTAAATACAATGAGCCTCCCTGTTTCTTAGTAATAAAATTATTTTATTTAAGTATCTACAACTTTCGAAAAAGACGAAATATTTTAGGAAATAAGTTTTTTTTAACATTATACAAATGTACGAGCAGCCGAAAGGAATCAGTCACCGCCTTCCAAGTTATTGAATTAATTGTTAACGTTATTATTTGTACTGAAAAGGGGACAAGAATCTTTAGTTCCTTATGAATTTAAACTAGATTTTAGGTATTAATGGTAGCATAGTTCGTTCATTAGCAGAATCTGCTAGAATGGGATCATTTGATTTTAATAACAATAATAATAATTATATCTTTACTGACTAAGATGAAAAGTTACAAAATGTATTTAGCCTCGTTCAGTTGAAAAATTTGGTTAGAATAATGCTAAATAATGACAACACATGACAAAAATACTTAATAAATAATATCCAAAAAGAACACTACGTCAATGAATTATGTGAATTGTAATGCCCAAAGATGGCGTTACCAACAAAAACTGAAATTAAATCTTCTTATAAAGAAGGAACTAGAATTGTTCAAGAAGGGTCAGGAATATTCAAAGAAGTTTTGTACTGTACATAGATGGATATATATGGCACAGAATGGAAAAATGATCTCAGTATTGATTTGGAATTGTGCGAGTAAAGAAGAAATAAGTTAGAAACTACAGTAGTGATTTCTATGTGTTTAATTGTGATTATAGTGGTCATTCATTAACTTTAATTAATAATTAACAATTATAAGTTAACTAATTAATAATTAACAATTATGTTAATAACATATAGTCGAGGAAATAAAGCACTAAAAACGGCTCAACCTCCGAAATTTTCCGCAGCAAGACGGATTTTAATGCGGTTTTTTGTATTCGATTCGTGAGAGCATCAGGAAATTTTGTGAACTAATCTGATGAATAGCAAATGAAAAATTGCATATTTGCATTGTAAAAATGCATTGTTCAGAGTGCATTTAGAATAATTAATTTGCAACTCGGTAAAAATCGATTGAAATGAGTCCAAATTTGTTACCCGGAAGTTTTCGGGATCGCTGAACACGAATATCATGGTGGCAACGGCCTCCGAGGTACCTGGAGCCCAGGGTGGATACTATCTACCTCATCTCCTGGAATTTCATGTGAATTTGTAATATATTTAGTTGAAACTCATTACTCGGGGGTTTTCGGGGTCGCTGAACACGAATATCATGGCGGCAACGACCTCCGAGGTACCTGAAGCCCAGGGTGGACACTATCTACCTCATCTCCTGGAATTATCTTGAGTATAGCATCATTTTTAAACGAATTTGCATATGTTACTCTAAATTATTTATTTAAATATTATAATACTACCAACTTTGTCTACTGGAGCCTGAAAATTTTTTTTTTGAGTTTGGCGCGCTTAGTGTTGGTGCAGACGAAGAGATTGAAGAAGAAAACTTCAATGTGTAATTAAACAATAAATGTCTTTCATTGTATAAATTTGTGGTATTTTTTAAACAATCAAACATTACAAATACAAATGGAGTTTTCAGAAATTATTTTTGAAAAATATTGTTTGAATCTACATCTTCATTATAATATATAAATAAATAATTTTGAGTAATATTTGCAAATTCGTATAAAAATGATGCTATACTCAAGGTAATTCCAGGAGATGAGGTCCACCCTGGGCTCCAGGTACCTCAGAGAACGTTGCCGCCGTGATATTCGTGTTCAGCGACCCCGAAAACCCCCGAGTAACGAATTTCAACTAAATATATTAAAAATTCACAAGAAGTTCCAGGAGATGAGGTCCACCCTGGGCTCCAGGTACCTCGGAGCTCGTTGCCACCGTGATATTCGTGTTCAGCGACCCCGAAAACCCCTGAGTAATGAGTTTCAACTAAATATATTACAAATTCACATGAAATTCCAGGAGATGAGGTAGATAGTATCCACCCTGGGCTCCAGGTACCTCGGAGGCCGTTGCCATCATATTCGTGTTCAGCGACCCCGAAAACCCCCGAGTAACAAATTTGGACTCATTTCAATCAATTTTTACCGAATTGCAAATTAATTATTCTAAATGCACTTTGAACAATGCATTTTTACAATGCAAATATGCAATTTTTCATTTGCTATTCATTAGATTAGTTCACAAAATTTCCTGATGCTCTCACGAATCGAATGCAAAAAACCGCATTAAATCCGTCTTGCTGCGGAAATGTCGGAGGTTCAGTGCTTTATTTCCTGGACTAGTAGTGAATACATGTAACCAGTAGTATCAATCAACGATTCCACGATTTGAAGTGTGGGAACAGCAAACACGTAATAATAAATACTTAACAACAATTAAAAGATAAAATTTCTCTCTGTATGGCCTAGAGCCTTGATGCCAAAAAAAAAAAAGGAAAAAAAAAAATAAATGTTGACCGTGTTTGCATACATTTCTCTTGAATATACATTTTAACAACATTAAAAACAACAACCCTCACCTGAGCATTTATTAACTGTAATATCCAACTCCTAATAAGTTTCCCAAGAAATAAACAAATTACTTACTTTTTATGCTCCTTGACATCCTCGAATTAGATAAGTTACCCTATTGAAGGTATACGTCCTTATTAGCTTACTGGACATTTTTCCACCACTTACCACAAATTCTAATAAATCTTAAATATTTTTTTGTAAATTGTCTATAAAATATTCTAATTCGTTAAAATAAATATGATTCTTTATGCTTTCAAACGGCAAATTCGGAATGATCATGTATTATTTTTTAGATATGAAATTGAATTCGGTTTTGGTATTGGACCATCAGCAGACAAAGCAATCAGAGTTGGTTTTATGGCCCAGAACGCTAAACCAGAAATAGTTGAACATTTTGTGATAGCCCTTGAAGATGGTATAAAATATTGCAGATTAAATGAAAATTGTACGGAAAATAAATTTGTATTTGAAGTGTAAATGAGCAATGAAAACGAAAATGCATATCAGGTTTATGATGTAATAATCTTGTAACCAAATCAGTTTCTAATTTAAAGAGAAAATTTATAATAATTTTGATATTTCACATGCAATCAAAATTATTGCTTTCTAGAAATGAAAAAACCTAATCTGATGCATTAGGAATAATAATTAGCTGTTTACTTGCTTAAGTTTTCTACTGCTATAAATAAATTTTAATAGGAATAAACTAAATGAAATTATATTATATGCACTATTTTATGTTTGTGTTTTTATTTTCATAGAGATACTCCCCATAGATAATGTATGGAAGAGCCATTGGGACCTTTTTTAAGAGATAAGGAAAATCTATTTTTCAATATTTTCTCGTCAATCATAGCTAAGTAAAGTTGGATATCAAAATTTGTATAATTTACTTCTTACAGTAAAGTTCAAAAGGTTTCTAAAATTGTGTGCATCTAAAATAAATTGTTTCTGAATTTTTTAAATATCGATAAATATGTTATCATCATCCACCAAGATACCACTAAATTTAATTTGTCATGAAGCAGTAGAATATAGGTATAATTGCTGGATCCAATGACATCCATAATAACAAATTTCCCAGCTTTCGATTTATTTGTAATAAACTTAAGTTGTGTTCCCATACAAATATATTAGTTGCTTCAGTTCCCTATGGAAATAATAGAACAAAAAATAATTGCACCTTTAGATATAACTGCAAGTTAAATGACTTTTTATCAAAATTTAATAACTGTGTCGAAGGATGTATATCTTATGTGGAAATTAACAATAGTGCTAAGTTCAAAAAATACAGCCGTACACTGGCTGCTCTATATATAAAAAATGCTATATACAAGTCGAAGTATCAAGTGAAAAATTTGACATTTGTACCTATTAGTAGAAATCTCAATCCTCCTGCTACAACAGAAGCATTACGTGACTCAGTGCCAAATGTAATTCTAGATATCTCCGATTCAGCTTCTAGCGAAACATCACATTTTTTTAGATCCAGACCTATCTGTAGTCTTACAGAGATAAATGAAGAGGCTCTCAGAATACTACATGTAAATATACAATGCATAACAAATAAGTTAAACGAGTTAAACATTTTTGTAAAAGAAAATAATTTAGACATTCTGTGCATCACGGAACATTGGGTAATGGGCGAAAATATGAGAAACATATTTTTTTCAAATTATATTCTAAAAAGCCATTTTTCTCGTATAAATCACATTCATGGTGGATCCTTAATATTAGTAAAAGATAATATCTGTTCATATGATATTAGAAAAATTAATGATCTTTCTGTTGAATGTCACATAGAAATGTGTGCAATTTCCATTGTTATTTCAAATAAAAAAATTATTGTAATTAATTTATATAGACCTCCAAATGGAAACATAAATTTATTCTTAAAAAATGTATGTGAGGCCTTAAAACTTGCATCTAAAAAATGTTCTTCTGTTATTCTTTGTGGAGACTTAAATATTGATTACCTAACAGATTCTGCTGATAAAAAGTTAGTATGTGACTTGTTTGAGGCTTTTGATTTAATTTCGACTGTTTACGAACCAACCAGAGTTTTTAAAGATATAAAGGGACATATCAGCTCAACATGTATTGATTACATGGTTACAAATTTACCCCTGCAAACTTACAATGTAAATGTTATAAACCCAGCACTTGGTGATCACTATGCTCTCGTATTATCATATGAGTGTATGGACACAAATGATAAAATTGAAAATACTAGTATACCATCATATAAGAGATTAATAAATGAAAACAATTTAAATGAACTCAAACATCACCTAAAAACTATAAACTGGAATATTTATTACTTAGAAATGGATATAGCCTTCAATCATTTTATTCAATCTTTACTGTGGTGCCTTGATGTTAGCTGTCCTTACAAATGTATCAAACATAGTAAAGTAAATAAATTAGATAAAGGTTGGCTAACACAAGAGATAGTAACTGAGAGCAAAGCCCTAAAAATTTTATTTCTGGAAATGGTAAATTCTGATGTTCCTGATTCAGTATTAATATACAGAAATAGAAAAAAAGAGTATAAAAGAAACATAATTTCGGCAAAGAAAAATTATTATAGTAAAAAAATAAGTACAGCTGAAAACAAAACTAAAGAAACTTGGAAAATCATAAATAATAACTTGGGTAGAAATAAAAGTGGAAAAAATCAAAATAAAGAATTAACCTTAAATGTAAATAACAATGTAATAACTGGTATAAATGTGGCTGAACTCTTTGGAAAGCATTTTGTATCTGCTGCAAGTGACAAAATGAATAGATACTTTGGATATAATATGTCATTGCCTTGTACTACATCGAACTATATCGAGCAGTCAATATTTGTTTCATCCGTTTCTAAAAATGAATTGTTAGATGTTGTTAAAAATCTAAAAAATAAAAAGTCATCCGGTTTCGATGAATTAACCGCTCAAGTTCTTAAAAATATTATTAATGAAATAATTGATCCCCTACTATTTTTAATTAATTTATCACTCGAACAAGGAGTGTTTCCCAGCATTTTAAAAAAGGCTTGTGTAATACCTGTCCACAAAAAAGGTGAGACAAATGATATTGAAAACTACCGTCAAATATCACTCTTAAGTGTTCTGTCGAAATTAATTGAAAAAATTGTGGCTATTAGAATAGGGTCTTTTGTCGAAGCGAGAAAGATACTATCAACACATCAGCATGGTTTCAGGGCAGGGAAATCGATTGAAACTGCATCTTATCAATTCCTAAATCACGCCTACAAGAAACTTGATGAGGGCAAATATGTTGTATCCTTATTCTTCGACTTATCAAAGGCATTTGATACGGTGAATAAGGATATGCTCTCAGTCAAGCTGGCAAATATTGGCATCAGGGAAACTTATTAAAATGGATTGAGTCTTACATGCATGAGCGTAAACTTGTGGTAAAATGTAATAATGCCGAGTCAGAAACATATGACATAAATTTGGGAGTCCCACAAGGCTCAATACTAGGACCATTATTATTCATGCTATATATAAATGATTTACCAGATTATATAAGTGATGGTTCTACTATTATGTATGCAGATGATACAACAGTAACTGTCTCTGCTATGACGTTAGACGTACTGCAATGTAAAATACACTCAGTAATTGATGATATGAAAGCGTGGTGTGATCGCAATAAACTTATGCTAAATGACACTAAGACTGTGTTTGTAAACTTTTAATATAAGAAGGCCAATAATGTTAGAAAATTTTCTGTTCGCTGATGGCACTAAGTTCTTGGGAACCTATATCGATAATAAGTTAACTTGGGAGTCTTAGATTGATCATGTATGTAAACAGTTAAATAAAAGCTATTACGCAATATTACAAATGAAAGATACCCTTAATGAATCTGGTTTGTTAAATGTTTATTATGCAATGACCTTCTCACATATCTCTTTTAATATACTAGCTTGGGGTAAGCATTTTAAAAGAGTATTCATTATCCAAAAACGAATACTACGTTTACTATTTAATATGAATTATAGAGAGAGTTGTAGAAATATCTTTATTGAAAAAGGAAATTCTCACCACTCCTTGTATTTATATATACAAATGTTTATTATTTGTTAAAAACAATCCCCGTCTATTCCCTAGTTTAAATGAAACACATCTATATAGTACAAGGGAAGGTGATAAACTGTTAATTCCTATCCATAGGACAACAACTTTCAAAGATTCACCATATTATAACTCTGTTGTGCTGTTTAATAACTTGTCAAATGATTTAAGGGATCTTCCTCCTCAAAAATTTAAAAAAGATGTCAAAACATTATTATTAAAAAATGGTTTCTATTCAATAAATGAGTTCCTTGACAAAAATAACTTGTAAATTATACAATTCGATTATTTATTAAAGTCCATCTATGATTCTACTTCATTTAACTTATTTATGTTAAATTAAAATGACTATTTCAATATTAGGTGCATATATCCTTATCTCATTTTATTTATTACTATGTTGCTTAATCTGTACATTGCCTTATATACTGACATTAATTTTATTTTATGTATTAAATATTTTAATTTGTATAGTTTTACTGACATTGTGTCAAATTGACATTGTTATATATTGTTATTGTTAATATTTTTGTTTTTTCTTTTTACTTTATTTTTTAAATTAGTGACTTGCCAAATGTACATTATTATGTATCTTTT
>JANEYF010002072.1:0-40756 GCA_029963845.1 Rhamnusium bicolor | reverse complement strand
GTTAACATGTACATACCTACCTATTTATAATGTAGTTTAATCCGCCTCTCCTTTTTTTGCGAAGTCGGAAATAACTTCGTCATAAAAGTTTGAATTTTGGGACTCTACCTTCCAGAAGTCACTTTCTAATGTCAACAGGGACAATTTTGAAAGCCGCTCTTCGCTGGTTGAATTTCTTGAAAAAGTTTTTATTCTTTTTAAGGTCGAAAAACCGCGTTCAACCGAAGCACAAGTTGCAGGTATCGTCAACACTAACTTATACAATTTCAACATTTCAGTAGGCCTCGATCCAAACTATTTTCTTTTATAATCAGTTCGTTGGCGTTATGTTTCTGACTAATATCTTCTGTAGCATAAATAACTGAAAGTACCGATCGTAACCCAACTATATCAAAAAATTTCGGTAGTTATCACTCAATGACTGAAGTGCGTTCATTAAAAATTACCAATTCTAAAATTGTATATCTACAATTTTTAAATCTATTATTTAGCTGCCCAGTGAATTGTCCAAAATTTCGATAAAAAAGTCTTCGATATGAAGTTCTACGATCCACTATAAATTCAGTTCGTATTATTTTTCTTTGCGGCTCTAAATTGTCATTATTAGTTTTCTCCCAGAACTTTTCAAATTCATTTCTTTTGTTACAAATCAAATTTTTGAATTCTTCAATTTTCTTTACACAAAATCCAACGTCATTTGATTTAGTTTGCAAAATATTGAATAAATCGTCAGTAAATAGGAATATTTCGGAGAAAATATTTAACAAAAAATTAAAATCAAAGTCTCTTTTCAATGAATCTAAGTAACCCTCTGGATCCATTCAAAATCTCAGTGTCCCAATCATCTTTGCTTTGTAAAATATTTTCAAATATATCAATTAGAGGCTTCGATATTCAGGTACAGTTTGTACTAGCCTCTCACTGTAATTCCATCGTGTTGGAGCAACACTGGGTAGTCTCTTCTGTACTTCCAAATCTAAAGCTCGTGTCCGTTTTGATGATTTTGAAAAAAGGCAATTCAAAATCAAGATTAAAATCTATAAAACAAGACGCATTACCATGCTATACGGCCCAGATATCAAGATTATGAAGTTGGGATGGGATGCACTTCAAGAAGTTGCTTATATCGATGTCGCGCGAGTTCGTGTTGGCTCGATTAATCGAGTGTCATCGTCACGGTTTTATCGTGCAACATTATCTCAGCTATTGAAATGCAGTGGGCCGTTTTTATTGAAATTGGGGTATAAGTAAATTTTAATGATTAATATATGTGATAAATAATAATTGGAGGTTCTAATTATTTGTTTTTTTAATAATCCCAAGGGAAACACTGCTTCCCTTGCTTCCATGGACCGACCGCCCCTGCTTTTTAGCTATGCCTCTCGACTCAAAACAACTGTCTTAAGTTTACGTGAGGAGACTAGTTAAGTAAGAAAATGAATTTAACTTAATATACATTAATTGTTCTTTTCCTAGGTTATCCTCCTAGGATCTAGGAGCTAGATAGACATAACAGTGGATATAAAAGAAAGGTACTCACGGATTGAGATCCTCAATGCTCCTATATTGATTACCTCAAGTTATTGTACATTACCATAAGTCACACTTTCTCGATAACTTATTACACCCAGACAAACAAAATATAAAACTCAAAAACCAAATTTTAGATGGAACAGTGAAAATAGGACCACAAATTGACTTTGTAAATTAGTTAATGATGAAATCTGACAGTTAACATAAAACAAATCCAAAAATATTTCCTTTCGTTCAAGAGTTATTTCACTGCAACGAAATAATTTTTATTTTGAGAGCTGATATCTCCGCAAGGAAGAATTGTTATTACTTTTACATCCTCATGTTGTTAAGAAAATTTGATAAAAATTTGGTGACCTGTGATTTGCAAATATTATCAAGTAAACAAAAAAAATGTTGGAAAAGCCCATTGGATATGACAAATTAAACTAAACTTATATTTTTAATGAAAAGTAAAGTAGATTTCTCTTCATATTTTTTGTGGAATTCATACAAATTTTGCAAGTTATGTTCCCAACTCTAGATTAGAATTAAATGTTCGCTTGTTAAATGTTGAGTAATGATTAGCGACTGTTATCGAAGCGGTGCGGCGAGTTGCAGAATTCATTTGTTGAAGTTTAATTGATCATTAAATAAATTATGTTCATTTCAGTCACATATAGTATGCGAGTTTAAAGTGAAAAGGAAATAATTTTACACAATATGAATTGCATTCGGTTCGGTTAATTAATTATTTGCAAAGTTTTATGAACTAGTTAACAGAAATGCTTCTAGTCAACTTTTTTAAAGGCTTTACTTTTCGACTCATTATTGTTTCAATTATATTGACGCAAAATAATTAGGAAAATAATAAAATATTGCATGTGATTATTAGTCTAGTACTTTTAGTATCCGTTAAAGAAAAAAGTCCAAAAGTTCATGATAGCTGCATTTTTTTATTCTTTAATTTTGTCCTTCTAAACAACGTCCGAGGTTCTTAGAAAATGTTTCTGCTCTTTTAAACAAATTTTAAGCTTTAGAAATATCCTTGATAGGGCCACTAGACTTCTGTTATATGGGATTTTAGTCTTATCACATATCAACTACTATGATTATGTTTATGGGTCTTGCTTAAACGTATCAGAAGCAAAGAAACCTCAGAAAATCCAGAATATCTGTATTAGATTTATTACAAATAGTTCTATTCACGAACCTACAACACCACATATCAGAGAGTTAGAACTACTAAGGATAAATAATGTCATCTTAACGAAAAACCTATTTATCTTTGACAAACTAATTCCGAGAAATATTATGAATAACCGGAATTTGAGACATACAAACAACCAATTGCATACGATAAGGCCTAAATTTGACACATTTCGATCATCTTTTACGTACCTATGGACTTATGTCCATTAATCTATATACATAATATACATAAAGTAGATGTACGTTAGATATACATATATTATAATATTGGATATTGTATACTGTATTATCATATACTGGATAAAATCATATAGATATTGTACAATGTGAAACAGCCAAATGGAATAAATTCAGTATCTCAATTATTGTGCATATCTATAAAAAATCCCGAGACGATTTTGGATTCGAAAATGACATCTTGCAACGTAAAAATTTCATCCCTAAATTTAACCCCCTCGAGTGGCAGTTGCAACCACCAAATTTTTAAACGGGATGTAGGGACTTCTGATACCTCATTTTAAAGGTCTTTTCATTCTCTATTCAAAAATGCTATGGTTTTAATATTTATTGTAAAAATTAACAGTAAAAGAATAAATTCATCTGCTTGACGAAATTCGCTACAGCAAACTAAAAAAAAAAAAATTATTTTCAACCTAGCAGATGTTCAAAACCAGTTCCTTGAACGTCTTGGCGGCATCCTAATCTTAAATAAAAATGTTTTCTAACATTTTCCAACATCTGAGGCGTGACCGACTTTACCGAAACAGTTATTTTTATTTTCAAGTCAGCTATATCGCTTGCCTTAGTTTTGTATACCATGCACTTTTACATATATCCATAAAAAGAAATCTAAAGGGTGTAATGTCAGAGAACGTGCTAGTCATTCTAGCGATCCTCGCCTCCCTATCCACCGATCTGGAAATGTTACGTCGAAGTATTGCCGGACATTGATTTGGTAATGTGGTGGTGCTCCATCCTGTTGGAATCATATCACATCGGCTGAAACTTGTTGGTTTGTTTGAGCAGGATATGTTTGCCAAAGTTGATACGACATAATTTTAGAACAGAGCTAAATAATTATCTCCATTCAAAATTGCCATCAATGAAAATGGGACCAATGACATGGTCTCCAATTATCCCCACTCAAACATGAACCTTTTTAAGGATTTTGCCTTGTAATTCTCTCATCCAGTGAGGATTTTCATTAGCCCAGTGGCGACAGTTTTAACGATCAACTTGGCTGTGAAAAATAAAAGTGGACTAATCAGAAAACAAAACATTTTCTAGTTGGATAACATTATTATCTAACCTTGCAAATTGCATCCTTTGTTCAGAAAAAATACGTTCTTCTATCAAAATCGTCTTCACTAAGTTCCTGAGTTGAGTCAGTTTATAGCGATGCATTTCATTTTCTTTTAATAGGCGAATAATCGAAGAATGGGAAACATACTGAAGCTGCTTGTCGATTTGAATTATGTGGGTTTTCTTCAAACTCAATTAGTATATCTAATTTGGTATCGTTACTCATTGCATTGAAAGTTTTTTTCTATCTACCTTGGGATATAGGCGGAAAATCAGGAAATTTTTTTTTCTTGAAATAGGCGAACAGCTTCTCCGTAACCAACCATCTGTATAATTGTTATTTTATATATTTCTGTTAAATAAACTATGTTTAGGAATTACAGTTAGCAAAACTCAAACAATATTCAAAACACTGATAACTATTTATTGCTGTCAATCAAATAGCAAGCAGCTACGGCGTTTTCAATAAAACTGGCAATTCCAGCTATGAAGAAATTTGTTAAGTTTTTATGTCTTTTTTTTGGTTGATAATGTTGAAAAAGCACAGGAATTGGTTTTGCTAGCCTGCAAGAACAAAACGCTGTAAGTTTTTATGTTTTTCGTTTGTTGTAGCAAATTTCGTTAAGCAGATCATTAATTCTTGAAATAAATATTAAAATCTTAGCATTTTTGAATAGAGAATGAAAAGATCCTCATATGAGGTATCACAAGTTCCTACTTCCCATTTAAAAATTTAGGGGTTGCAACTGGCACTCGAAGGGAGTTAAATTTAGGGATAAAATTTTTACGTTGCAGGGATGTCATTTTCGAATCCAAAATTGACGTGTTTCAGGATTTTTTACAAATATGCACAATAATTGAAATACTGAATTTACTCCATTTGGCTGTTCCACACTCCATATTGTAATATTAATATACCAGTGGTATCCTAGATTAGTAGTTTTGATATCAGTGTGTACTAACCTTTTGTGTTAACTTGCTTTTATTTTACACAATAACGACATTAATTATTATTATTATTATTATGATTATTATTTTCTAAAATTACCAACACTTAAAACAATCGGCAGAAGCCAGTACTAAAGAATGATTTCTTATGGTGATTAAGAATGTTAAAGTTAGTCAGTTTTTTGAAATGATAAGGAAAAGAATAAAAATTGGGAAGAAAAAATGAACAAAAAACTTACAAGAATGCAAAGTAAATGATTTTACAAATTTGGTGCACATTGAGAAATTTTTAATTAAAGATAGACCAATTTTTCTTGCTGTACCACATTTGTGCCGGTCAGTGTATTAAATAAATTATTTTTGATATTATGGGATAATATGCTGAAGAATATGCAATTTCAGATAATGTGAATTAATCGATACATTTGATATTTGAATACCACCAGTTGTTGACTTAAATAAGTATTTATTTTCATGTAATGCCTGAAGTGTAATTAAGAAGGAAATATCGTTATTAAGAGACTGAATATTATAAGGAACATGTTTTGTTCTCGCAGGAGACAACAGACCCTTGCTCGTATAATGATCCTATTTCCGTTTAATTTAAATATTCTATTGTGTTGGAAGCAAGCAATAATAGGCATAGCAGATAAATTGAATTGGCGTTGTTATAAATTCCAATAGAATTTCCTTCGGTAGACTCTTGGAAGATCTGAATTATAAGAAAGTGCTAAACTTTAAAATTAAGTTATTAGTAATGCGACCAAAGAAAATGAAAATATAGAAAAACCATCCTTATTATATCATATAAAATTTTATTCTATTTTTCGGACAAGTGTAAACCTATCAGTCAATCAGCCACTGGTTGTTGCTGTTCATCATGCGTTTTGTTTATTTATTCATTTATTCTCTGGAACGGATTGGATGTAATCGAAAATTTACCATTAACATTCCTCACCTGTCAGAATGGCCTACTTGGTTTTGAAAAATCCAGGGCCGGACTCGGTAAAAATCTGCCGTCCTTGTTTTTGACCAAAAAGTACATTTTTTATCACATTTCTGGAAAATTATTAGCGCATTCGGAAAGTTCACAAATAATGCTAATGAATAGCGAATCAATTTTGACAGCACACCTATACCGTTTCGGTAAAAAAATCACAAACAATTCAGCACATCACAAGTAACACTTTGACGACGCATTAATTATGGAACAGTTTGATAGAGTCTATTCAAATGCTTCAGATCCATATCCCTTCTGAGACATAGTAAAAACCTTCCTACCTAGTTGATAGGAAGAAGCAAAGACAATACTATAATAAAGATACATACACAGTTCTATTTGGATATTGAAAAGAATAGTAACCTATACATTTGTCAGTACCTTGACATTATTATTTTGTCTATTTGGTGTTCTAATTTCCGCGATTTCTTCGTATTTCAAGATGCCTAATCAGCTTACTAATGCTGAATTCGCTAATATCATTTATGTGTATGGGTTTTGCAATGGTAATGTAAAGGCTGCCGTTAGGGTATATCAGCTAAACTTTTCCTGATCGACGATTACCGTCGCGCTACACTTTACCCAGAGTTTTCTAGTTCTCTTGGGTACATGGAAGATTTCCTGGAACTCACGGAAATGTAGAACCAGTAGTTAGACCTGCCGAAGAAAACATTGTGGGGATTACAAGCAAAATCTTTCGACAAGCACTAGAAGAATAGTACACGCGCTAGGTGTTCCGCAAACTCATGTATGGAGGGCATTAAAAGCAGAATGGTTGCATCCTTACCACATCTAAAAGTTCCAGCGTCTCGAACCAAGTGATGAAGTCGCACATCTTATATTCTGCCGTTGGGTGATGCATCATTCAAGAACTTTGCCCAGAATTACTTTGACGGACGCGGCCCAATTCACTCGCGACGGAGTGTGGATTTCTAGGAATGTCACAACAATCCTCACGCCGTTATCCAGAAAAACTCCCAGCACAAATTCTCCCTTAATGTATGATGTGGAGTGGTGAACAATACATTGATAGGACCGCATTTTTTTGAAAGCCGATTGCCTGGAGAAATATACTTCGTTTTTCTCCAGACCATTTTGCCCGATTTATTATTGGCTCAAAATGTCGACAGGAGAGGTCCTTTATTTCCAGTATAATCTGACACCGGCTCATTTCTCACCAGCATCTCAACAATGAGTTTCCTAACTGCTGGATCGGTCACGGAGGGACCTCAAGCTTGGCCAGCTCCTGACCTAACTGTTCTCAATTACTATGTGTGGGGCCACATGAAACAATCGGTGTACAACACGAGAGTAACACTGGAGAGGAATTACGGCAGCGGGTAGTAGCAGCCGGTGATGACATGAAGTACCACAGACAAACCATTGGGATGGCCACACGACCTTTATTAGTGTGGTGCAGGAAATGCATCTGAGTTGAAGAAGGACATTTTGAGAACCTAATTTAGTTTGAATTGAAGCATTCCTTATCTAATATTATGACGTTAAGTTATGATGTTATGATGTTATTCTTATTATAATGTTAAGTTTGTGAAGAATTGCCTATTCTTTATTAAAAGTGTTATCACGTTTATATGTGCATGCTTTTTCTATGTAGATTATACCCACATTTCATTAAAATTTTATAATTTTGTATACCTTTAAAATTTCACAAGTACGACCCTGTCTTTTTTATTGCTAGGTATGCTTTTTGCTATGTCTCACAAGGGATATGGATTTGAAGTATTTGAATAGACTCTATCAAACTGTTCCATAATTAAAGCCCCGTCAAAGTGTTAATTCTGATGCGCTAAGTTGTTTTGTGATTTTTTTTGCCGAAATGGTTTAGGTGTGCCGTCAAAATTGATTCGCTACTCTGATAGTGTTTTTTCTGAACTTTGCTAATCTGCTAATAATTTTCCAGAAATGCGATAGAAAATGTATTTTTTTGTTAAAAACCAGGAAGGCATGTTCTTACCGAGGGCACTGGATTTTTCAAAACCAAGTAGGCCATTCGATAAATCCCAGGTGAAGCATGTTACTGGTAAATTTCGTTCGATTACATCCAATCCGTTGCAGAAAATGGCTCTTTGAATTGTCAGTCCAGATGCATAAAACACCTTGTATCTTCTTAACCAGTGGTCAAAAAATGTTTTCTTTGTAAATCTAAACTTGCCTTGAAGTGCTCTTTCTGTCAGTGGGCTATGGCACATTGCTCGTGTAATACCATGCATAAATTTTTAATTGATTTTGTATAATTCGATTGTGAGCGAGAGTTTTGTAATAAATTTATCTAACCCTAATTTTTTTTGATAAGATAACTGAGGAAAGTTTCTTAATAAATACGAAACCCATTGCACCGTTGGCCGTTATTAAACTGACTTTAAAGACAACCCTGATGTCATTTTGTAATGATTTTTTCGTTCGAAATTAAACTGTTTGACCAGCGTATTGTCGCGTGCTTCACAACGCATAACCCGTGTCACAAATATGTCTTCTCCAACAACTGATATAAATACTCGTCCACCACAGGAGATTTTCATTTAGTATTTTACTGGCCATCATTACTTTTGGCAAGGTGAGGTAGGTGATGGAAGGGGTTTGAAGCGTGATGAGCTTAAACCTAGTTAGTTACTGAATCCGAAGACTTGTCCGTCTCGACAGATGACCATTAATATATAACACTTTTCAACGAGTTGAGCTAGACTTTTGGTGTTGCTGGCAAGTTTGTCATGCCTGTCCCACCGACATCGAGGCCCGGATCAAATGTTTGCTGGTGAAATACTTTTGCGGCGTGCTGAGCTGGACGGTTACTGTTGGTAAATATTTACCGAACTATCTACGTCGCAACGGAATTCAAAACGCAAGCGACAATACTTTACGTAGACAATGCAAATATACAGGGTGATTCACAAAGATGAGAACGAAATTTAATAGCATACATAAAATAAAAAAATAAAAGACCCGTATTTTTTCTGTTTGACATTTATCAGCTTTTGCAGGGTTGGGGGGAGTCAAAGGCGGATTTTTAAAATGTTTTCTGCACCTATGTTTTGCTCTGTTTATCCGATCTGTGGCATGGTGTTGCAGAAAATTTCTGCACATTTTTCGGTAAATCAATTTTTGTCAAAACTTATAGAGGACGCAATATAATGGAATAAAAATTTGATGACACGAAGAGACTGAGCTATCAGTTTTTTACAAAAAATTATATTCTTATCACAATTACCAAAAGTTATAGGTTTTAAGATACATTCAAAAACTTTACATGTACATTTCTACTCACAAGTGTTATTAGTTATTATAATATACAGGGTGAGTCAATAGTGTGTTCCCTTTTAATAAGCTTTGAACCGTTAGTGATACAACAATTTATTAAATACAATAGTTTTTTGGGTCGATAAGATCTATCATTCAAAATTATTGTGAAATCTACAGGGTTCTTAAATTTTCTGTTACACAAAAAAAATATTTTTTTAAATAGAACGCCCTGTATATTTTGTCACCATTTTATTAAATGAAAAGAGTATTATACAGCGATATTTGGTTTTTTGGATTTGCATACAACGTTGCCAAGTTATTTAACATTATATGGAAATTTAAGGATTTATAGGGGTCTGTTTAATAATTTTTATTTACCTATGAAAACAAGCTGGGTAAGCAAATATTATACTATTCTTAGTTCATAATATACGCTAAGTATTAGTACCTTTTTTACATTATTCTATTTTACAGGATGTCCATGACGGCATGTCAATTAATGCGAATTTCAAATGAGAAAAACTGGTTTTTTAAATGGAACACCCTGTATTTTTTTACGTAGTTGAAATCCCCCTTCAAATTGCTTTCTTTTTTTGTATAACACTTCCTATACCTAACTGTTGAAGTTTTCGAGAAAATTAAGGTTTTCTCTTTAATCTCACAATCATACTAAAAAGTAATACAATTTTATCAAGAATGGCTTTGGAAAAAGAAAAATTGCGGTCAGGCGAAAAATTATTTTCTATAAAATCGTAAAGGAAACAGTAAAAGTAGCAAATTTATTGAACTTGAATGACAAAATTTACACCTCACCTTAGGTATGTACATAACAAAATAAAAGTGTAATTTTGAACATAAACAGTAAATAGAAGAGAAAAAATAAAACAAGTTACAAAATATGCTCAACGTGACCTCCTAGTTGTAAATTACAAATTCTGACTCTATGAAGAAATGAGTCACTTACATTTTGCAACATGTTAGGCGTGATGGTGTCGAACGCTAGTCGAATTCTTTGCTGCATGTCTTCTCTTGTAGTTGGTGATGTTTTGTACACTAATCCTTTAATGTACCCCCACAAAAAAAAATCCAATTTTGTCAAATCTGGCGACCTTGGTGGCTATTGAACTGGTCTTCCTCGACCTATCCAATTGTCATCAAATGTAACATTTAAAAAAGTTTCTTACGGCAATACTATAATGGGGCGGAGCTCCGTCGTGCTGGAATCACAGCCTCTGTAAGACATTTTGAGGATACCCGTTTAACAATTCTTCCAGTACATTTTTAAAAAATCGAGGTACATATTCCCAGTCAAGTGACCATTAAATAAATGCGGTCCAATTACATATTCACCTACTATCCCTGCCCACACATTGAGTTACCATCGGTGTTGATTTATCTACAGTTCTCATAAAATGAGGGTGCATGGTATCATAGTAGTGTAAGTTATGTCTATTAACACAACCATTTTTATAAAATGTGGCGTCATCAGTGAATAGCACGAAATCAAAAAATTGCGGCTGTTGGTGAATCTTATGCAGTGTCCACTCACAAAATGTTACCCTACGTTCCAAATCATTTGGAAGGATGAAAGTTTTGTGTCCTCAATATTCTTGTTACAGAGGATTAACTTATATCAAGTTGTCTATTAATTCCCCTCATACTTTTATGCGGATCTTTAACGACACTTAATGTAACTTGAAACACTTTTTCTTCATTTGTTGCTAGTTTTGTACGTTCATATTTTTCATAATTTACATGTCCAGTTTGTTCCAACCTTTCTCGCAACCTTTCAAATGCAGAATGGTGAGGATGTCTTCATTCTGGATAACGCTGAATATAAATTCTTGATGCCAATAGTGGATTTCTCTCCCCTTCTCCCAATGCATAAACCATGTCGATCAACTCTTCGTGTGAAAAATTCATAATTTATTTAACAAAAATAATTATCTCAACTAGGAAATCCAGAAGAATCATCGCCAAGTAAAATTAATTACGTGTAAACCACAAAATATCAGTTTGACAGCACAATTTTTGTTTTTCCAAAGCCATTCTTGATAAAATGGTATTAATTTTTACTATGATCGCAAGGTTAAAGAGAAAACCTTAATTTTCTCGAAAACTTCAACATTTAGGTATAGGAAGTGTTATACAAAAAGGAAAGCAATTTGAAGGAGGAATCCAACCACGTAAAAAAATTCGGGGTGTTCCATTTAAAAAAAACAGAGTTTTTCCCATTTGAAATTCGCATTAATTGACATGCCGTCATGGACACCCTGTAAAATAGAATAATGTAAAAAAGGTACTAATACTTGGCGTGTAGTATAAATTAAGAATAGTATAATATTTGCTTACCCAGCTTATTTTCATAGGTAAATAAAAATTATTAAACGGACCCTTACAAATCCTTAAATTTCCAGAAAATGTTAAATAACTTGGCAACTTTGCATGCAAATCCAAAAAACAAGATATTACTGTATAATACTATTTTCATTTAATAATACGGTGACAAAATATACAGGGTGTTCTATTTAAAAAAAAGTATTTTTTTGTGTGTAACAGAAAACTTTTGTATTTAATAAATTGTTGTAGCACTAACGGTTCAAAGATTATCGAAGGAGAACACACTAATGACTCACCTTATATAATAAGTAACTTGATGCATAGTAGTCAGTGTAATGCATATAATATGATTATATGCTTACCTTATTTATATTTGTAAAATAATTAGTTCGTAGAATTTAATTTCTATTTTAGTGTTTGCATTTCTATTAAAACGATATATTTTAACAGCTGTCATAATCCACATCAACCAATGGAATATTGGAATGGATTAGTTTCCGCTGAATTTCTCTGATTCATGCATTTACAATAATATGTTTGTAGCAACTAAAGCTAACATAATTCTTGTCTACAATTCTTGTTGTATATATATACAGTTACGAATTATGATAATTAAAACTAACAAATATTTACCTCTAAAGAAACACTTGAAAAATGGCAGTAAATATTATATTTGTAGTGCTACAGAATGCATAAATTATTTGATTTTGTCGTTTCGTGGTTGAGTGATAAGGACACTTTATCTCCCACTCAAGAGTCCCAGGTTCGAATCCGGTCGAAGAGCTAGGATTTTTTCTTAACCAGAAATTAATCCTAGCATACTCGGACATTGAGTGTGTGTCTCAAAATTTGTAGCCCTCTCCCATACAAGGTGTCTTGAGGTACCTTCAGGGATAAAGGCGGTTTTACTACCTGTGGTGTTTAATTAATTCAGAAATTTGTTTGCAATATTTTTGTTGTTCAGTTTTACTAGTAATGAAGAATGTGTTTCTTTAAATCTCTCCGTACCAATAATGAGTAATAAATCTCGAAAATCCTGTGAGTAGGCATAAGGTCATTTGGGACGCCCCCCACCACTCCCATTTTTGCTCTCCCCCACCACCTCATCTCGGCTAGACAGACAGCTGACGTATACCTCCCGTCTCGACTAGTACTTTTACTGGTACAGTTTTTTATAGATCCGTAAAAAAAGCTGTACCAGTAAAACAACAGATTTGTAAAAAGCTGTACCAGTAAAACTACAGACCTGTAAAAAGCTGTACCAGTAAAAGTACTGGTCGAGACAGGAGGTGTAACGTCAGCTGTCTGTCTGAGTGAGAGGAGGTGGTGGGCGAGAGCACAAATGGGAGTGGTGGGGGCGTCCCAAGTGACCCCATCTCTACTCTTGTATGTATACAGGGTGTTTCGAAAAAACATGCGCCAAATTACCGGTGGAGTTTCATCATCTAATAATGATACAACTTCTGAACTGGGTCCGCTGATGCCTCGTTGGTTGATACAGGGTGTTAAAAATTTTTTTTCAGTTTTTTTTTCAAAATAATTCAGAAATGAACTAATTATTTGAAATGCTGTTGCCTAAGGAACTAGTACTAAGATACATTTTGGCTATAAATGGACGTTTTCAGTTTTGTCAGGAGAGTGCGCCAAACAGACACACTGTGCACAGACAGAATATTAATAATGAGACTTTTAAATATTGAAATGAAGTAACTGCTTTAATCGTCACACTCACACGATTACAAACATTTTCAAGATAATCCATAAGTTATATGCAATCTTGTCTAGTCCTGAAAGCTCTGTAATAAAGGTTTTATTTTTAACTGCACTAGTTAGACTGAATCTAGGTAAAATTTTATAGCATGATTTCACATCATAAATTTTGAAAAGCTTATTATATTTGCGATGAAAAGATTTGTAATGCTAATATAGTATGTGTTTCACACAATTTAACATAATACTGGTAGTGAGGAATCGATTTTATTATAATTGCACTGTGAGAGAAATACTGACCTATTTACATACTTGTCTTAAAGGACGTCTATGATAAATTATAGTAAGATGACTGGCAGAATGTATAATAATAGCAAAATTGTTACAAATTGGTTACAATATCGAGCATATTATGATGTAGCACCGCATCCATAAAACGAGGTCTAAGATATAACAAATCCTTCATGTGTGAGTAATATATACAGTGTGTTTCATTAAAACTCTCAAAGCTGATTACTCGAAATCTAATAGAGGTATTAAAATTCTGTAAAATGCGGATAATTTAGATTTTAGAAACTTGCGTGCTATCAGCATTTACCAGCACATCTAAAATAGTTGAAAAATTATGAAATATTAACTTAAAGTTTATTTATTAGAGAAACAAATACTTGCAGTCACGTTACAGTTGCACTACGGCACTTTTGCAAGTAGTTGATGGTATTATGGGAGTGATAGATCAGAGTCTATATACAATTTTAATTTTACTAGACTTTAGTCGTGTAAAATAATAATAGTAATAATAATGACAATAATAATAGACACCAGTGCTGCTTTACGTCTCCGGAGATATTGAGTCCGTTGTCGAGAACGAGAAATGCCGGATTTACTGGAACTACTAGTTCCCGACGGTCAGGCTAATTCAGGCCAACAAGCCTGACATAGTCCTCCTCGACCATCAACTCAAGGTGATGTATGTCATCGAGTTCTCGGCACCTGCGAGGAAAAACATCGCCTTGAAGGAAGAGGAGAAACGGATCAAATACCGCGATCTCTGGTACGAGCTCCAAGTGCTGTACCCAGGCTATTTGGTAAAAATGAAGGTCCTAATAATCGGTGTACTCGGAGGGATAAAGTCTACGCTGTTCTCGGAACTAAAGATCATACCGGCCTGCCAAAAGTCAACCGAATGGTTGGCAGGCCAATTGCAGAATGTAGTTATTCTGGGTTCTCTCCGTCTGCTTAGGGCACACGATTCTGGTATCTACAGTCACTAACCTTGCGGGATGTGGGGAGTGACTGTAGTTAATGCGCCGGCGCGATTCCCGTGAGGCGTCGAAGGCCACGGGAGGTCTGTCCGGCATCGGATATTCCGAAAAATAATAATAATAATAATAATTCTTTATTCATCCAAGAGATCATGAAATGATATAGGACAAGTCAATACAAATATAAGTATATAATAATTATGTTATAATACTAAACAATGAACATAAAAATAATAACAATAATAGTAAGAAAATGCAAATACTTTAATGCATTAAAAATTCTTTAGTGGAATAAAATGCATTTCTTTCAAGAAATTTTTTTAATGTTGACAACAGTCTGTTTATACTACTAATAGTTTTAATGTCATTACTTAATTTATTATAAAGTGTAGATCCCATATAATATGGGTTATCTTTAAACAATTCCAGCCTATGTATATCATACAGCAACTTAAAGCCACATCTTGTAGGATAACTGTGATTTACATTGAGGGAATTAAATGAGGAAATATTTTTTTACAAATTTTAAAATTTCAAATATATCGGATGCACTGTTATAAATTTCTACGGTAATTTTACAAAAAATGCATTGGAAACTAATACGCAAAACATTTTGTCGAAATTCAAATACGGTTTTGTGAAAATGCAAAACTTTTTATTTCCTACTTGTTATTTAATATTACAAAATAAGTATAGTAATATTGCCAAACATTTTTTGAGAATTAGATTACTTTTAGATTACTAAATTTCCAAACAAGCATTGTGAATTTACAAAACAAGTCATTTTTAAAAAGTTCAGTAATACAACAACAAAGTATTGTAATTTTACTAAACAAGTTATTTTGAAAAAGTTCTGAAATATAAGAACAAAGTATTGTAATTTGACTAAACAAGTCATTTTGAAAAAGTTCTGAAAAATAAGAACAAAGTATTGTAATTTTACAAAACATATGAGGTTCTACCAGTTTAAAAATTTCGTAAGACCGTTTTGTAATTTCCCAAAACATATGAGGTTCTACGAGTTTAACAATTTTAGAAGACCGTTTTGTAATTTTACAAAACATTTGAGGTTCTATAAGTTCAACAAGTTTGTAAAGCCGTTTTGTAATTTTACAAGTAATTTTAGTTCAGTTTTAATTTGTAAAATTACCAATCATATTACGAAATTTTACTAAGCATTCAACAAACTTTTTGTTACGTAATTTCACAATAAAGTTTTGTTGTTTTACAAGCCACTTTTAATCTACCAAATTGGTAAAATTACTATACATGATATATACCAGTAATAATAGAACATTTTCAATAAAAGTAGTGTTTATTGAAAAATAAACAAAAAAAATCAAAAACATTTTTTTATATAATATAAATATTAACATATCGGTATATTAAAAATATTTATTTCCGTTAGTTGTCCTTTTGATCATACTCAAATCAATAATTTTATGATTGGGATACTATTCAGATCGTTCCTAAAATAATTATTATCTTTAAGATAATAATTGTTTTAGACTCAACTAGCAGCGAAAATTTTACAAAACATCTAAATATCATCATCTAGGACCAGGTGCTGGCTGATTTCTTCGATGAATTTAGTTAATTTCGGGTGTTGAACTGAAGCCTTTCTTTTACCGCCTCGCTTAGTGCCTTTTGGCGGATCAATTTTCAAAAACAACCTGAAATAAATATTTAATTTAAAATACATTTCGCTATAAATTACATTTTTAAGATTTTTATTAACATTATCCTCAATAAAATAAATTTATCATAAAATTTTATGAAAGCAAAACCGGCGATACTTAATAATTGTTTTATAAAAACTTTAAAATTAGATGAAAAAATATTTCCCCAAAATTTTAAAAAATTTATTAGTTATTTGTATAAGAAGTGTAATGAATAATATATATTTTATACTCACCGTTGAATTGTTTCCAGTGTTCCCTCAATTTCCGGAGGATATACATATCCAAAAATGTAGTAACACAAAAAAGATACCAAGATTCCATCAAGGAATGAACTCACGCGAATAGCAACTTTTTTTTCGATTACTACATCGTATAAATTGGAAGAATCATGTGTTTTTTCCTAAAAAAAAAAAAGAATAAAAATCAACACTGTAACTGATTTTTCTTCTTGTGCTGTTGTTTAAAAATCAATCAATGAAATGAATTATTATAAATAATTTTTTTTACGAAATTCGACGAATTTATTTTTTTTAATTAAACCGAAAAATAGTCAGGTGTCTGCTGAGTCCAGTATTATGGAATCTAAAATTAATTAAACCGAAAAAAAAAAGAAATAATATATTTCTTTGCTATTAGATTTGCGATACAGTGAAAAAGAAAAAAAATAATGATAATAATAAACATAACATAACCATAAACTTACATGTTCGGTTGATTTTTTTGTCCATTCTTTGATTGTTTTAAAAACACCACTTCGACACAAAGTAGTAGAAGATGTAAGATTTCTTTTTCTATTCTTAGTGAATAGAGTGATAATTATTTAAATCAAATCAATTATTAAATAATCTTCTTTTATTCGAGCGTCACACTAAACATGCCGGTCACACTGCAAGACTTGACTTACAATAAACGCCAACCACGCCGACTGACGAAAAACAAAGCGCCATCAGTGCTTAACGCGATGAAATAAAAACAAGTTCAAACTTGTCACTGCCGAAGCCGTTACAAAATATAAAGTGTGTGTGTGTTTATATATATATATATATATATATATATATATATATATATATATATATATATATATATATATATATATATATATATATATATATATATATATATATATATATATATATATAGATAATAATTTTAAAAACTCAAATTTTCAAAATTAAATTTTTGTAACTATAGTCAAAAATAAATAAATTCTGTAAAAATAAAATATTATTTTAATAAATATTTACTACAAACAATAAATGAGTTCATTGTAATATAAATTACAAACAATAGTTGTAAAATTGAAAAGCTTTTTTAATGAGAATTGACTAACAGTTGAGTGAAGTTACAAACGGTATGAGACAATTTGGAATTTTTAGTTAAAGTACAATACACTATGTAAATTTAAAGTCAAAGTTGTAAAAATAGTAAAAAGATTTATAAACTTTTAATGACTTTATTGTAATTTCAATTACAATATTCTTTTGTAATTTTACGTCAAATCATAGTGAATTAAATTAAAAACAACATTTGTAAATTGGAGAAGCTTTAGATTGGAAACTGACAAACAGTTTAGTAAAATTACAATTCACTTGAAATAAATCAAAATTTTTGGTAAAATTACAATGCACCGTGTAATTCTACAGTCAACGTTGTAAAAATAATAAAAATATTTCCGAGTCTGTAATGATTTCATAGTAATATAAATTACAATATTTTTTTAGTAATTTTACATAAATTTATAGTAAATTAAATTACAAACAATATTTGTAAATCTCTGAAGCTTTTGATTGGAAACTGACGAACAGCTCAGTAAAATTACGATTCGCTTTAAACAAATAATTTTTTTTGTAAAATTACGATGCACCGTACAATTCTACAGTCAAAGTTGTAAAAATAATAAAAATATTTCTGAATCTGTAATGAGTCCGTTGTAATATAAATTACAAAGTTTTTTATTAATTTTACATCAATTTACAGTAAATCAATTTACAAACTATGTTTGTAAATTTGGAAAAGCTTTTTATTGAGAATTGACTCACAGTTTAGTGAAGTTACAAATAGTTTTAGACAAATTGGAATTTTTAGTGAAATTACAATACACCATGTAAATTTAAAGTCAAATTTGTAAAAATGGGAATAAGACTTATAAACTTTTGACGACTTTATTGTAATTTTAATTACAATATTGTTTTGTAATTTTACATAGAAATATAGTAAATCAAGTTACTAATAATGATTGTAAATCTGAAAAGCTTTTAATTGGAATCTAAAAAACAGCTTTCTAAAATTACAATGCATATAGCATTTATACATAAAAATTGTAAAATTACAAAACTTTCTCGTAGGTTTCCTGACATGTCTCGGAAAATTACTCGAATAGTATGAGAATTTAGTATTGGTACACATTGATTTGCAATTTTATTCATACTTTGTTTTGTAAAACAATTGT
This sequence comes from Rhamnusium bicolor, assembly GCA_029963845.1. Classification (NCBI taxonomy): domain Eukaryota; kingdom Metazoa; phylum Arthropoda; class Insecta; order Coleoptera; family Cerambycidae; genus Rhamnusium; species Rhamnusium bicolor. The sequence continues at coordinate 22,078 of JANEYF010002072.1, read as the reverse complement.
AATTTTACAAAAATTTTTAACAGTGTGTAACTGGATCATGGTACACTCCCTTTTCCCCTTTAATTTTGAAGATAATTGATTGAAATTTGGGATATCATATATACATAATAAACAGTACTTTTTGACATACAAGTGATTTTTTTTTCGCTTTCGGTTCCTCCGGAAGTGACACTAATTTTAGATTTTTAAATAGAATACCCTATATATTATTGCATTTTTGAATTCCGAATAACTTTTTGAATCCAACGATACCAAATAAGTGACATTTCAAACATCAATATTTTTTATAATATAAGTTTTAGTTTTCTATTTAAGTGTGCCATGGCGGTTGCGATTTATTCTAAATGACCCGTGTAATGCTAGAAAAATCGAAATCCCGTCAAAAATACTAAATTACGTGATTTATGAGCAAATAAATTGCATCAAAATGGTTTTTGGGGGAAAACTCAATATTTTCAAACGAAACCATATTGGTACCGTGGTACCATTTATTAGTACTATTAATAAGGAATTTATTCATATGTCGTATTAAAATGTGCGATAAGTACAAACAAAATTACAGCTTAAAGAAAATGACAAAATGTTCACCGAACCGTGACAATAATTTAGATATAAATAGGATACATTTTTAGCATAAGGCTTCGTCAGAGAGTTGACCTGGGGCACAACTATGTCACAGATGGTCGCACAATCTCGTCGTACCCGTTTCCGTAAAACCAAAGCGTAAAGATTGGGATTGTCAGAGATGTGACACGACTCTGCCACGGAGAGCTGGACAATCTCTTCGTACCCGATTCCGTAGAACCAAAGCGTATAGCTTGGGGTTGTCAGAGATGTGACCCAGATCGTATGAAATCTCACGTATTTATATGATTTTCCGTGAGTGAGTTCGTTGTTTAAGCCTGTAATCTTGGCGGAGATAGACAAACGCCAACTTGTGCTTTCCCAACGAAACTTAACTCAAGATGTTTTAGGTGAAAAGTGATATAATGACTATTTATTAGCCTTTGACCCTATTTTTAGTAAAGCTCTTACAACCCTACGTGTTTACGTTGGTTAGTTTATGTTTCGGTTCTCGGCTGGAGAATGCTTTGAGATTTTGTACAGTTTTGTCAACGTTTTAAAATATTAAATAAATACTGTGTGTTCTTTTACTTAGCTGAATAATTTAGACTTTATAGTTTGAATGCATCCATTTTTTGCCAAAATCATAAGAAAATTATTTAACCTTGTTTATGTAATAGTTAATTTGGAATTTAATAATATAAATGCTTGGAAATAATTTAGTTTTATGTAAAAATTATAGGAAATTCGCGATGAAGCAGCTCAGGGAGCTTCAATGTATTTTTTATTAGTAAAAAAGATACGCATCAGTAATACGTAATGTAATTTTATATATTAAATCCACATGGTATTTGATATGAATTATAGGTGTTCATTTTTTGTTTTCATCAACAGAAAAATTTTAACAGTTAATTAAAGTTTTAAGTTGGTAATCCTGGTGACGAGGGCGTGCTAACATAGCCTTTATTATTTTTTACATAAAAATTACAATTTTTAATGAGAGTCATTAAGATTTGATGAATTTCATTTTAAATGTTGGCTTGACAAATCTCGAAAAAAATATACATATTACGTTGAAGAACAAAGTTATAGGGGTTTACGGGAAAATTGTCTTTCAAGCACTCTTAAAACAAATTTCATTTGTGTTGGAATCTAATAAAAAAAAGGTAAACACTCAACCTATAGTATCTAGATATTTTCATAAAATTAAATCCACGCAGTCATGCAATTGCTAAAGCAGATCCAACATAAAAATTTACCCTAAAAAATTATTTAACCTTTGATAAAACTTGCTAGAATATATCCTTTTTTTTTATACGCATAACGTTATTATTTTTCTCCTTTCTGTACTTTAAATTTATTAAATTTAATGCGTGTTAGCTCAAGGATTGTCTTCCTTTTTGTTTTATTCATGTATGTGCGAATTTATACGACCAGATATTTTCATTTAACATTAAGCTTTACACTTTGGAACAGCGTTTTCAACATCCATTATTCCAAGAAATACTACCTGCCGACGTTTCACACTTCGTTGAAAGTTAGATTAGTTGGCACCAAGGGTGTAGTGCAGTGCTGACACGGAAATCTTGAGATTTACTTCCGTATCACCGCTTCGAATTATAGAGAATCACGAATGCTCGAAATTGGCTGCATTTATGACTTTCAAGGCTCTTGACAGTAAATTTGAAACAGTTCTTAACGTAAAGTTGAATAGTACTAAAAAAGAATGTATATACTGTGTGTACAAAAAGTAATAAACCAAACTTCAGGAATCATTTCAAATTCAAATTTAAAACAAGTTTATTTAAATTAAAATCAAAAAAACACAATGTGTAATGCATTCTCAGGACACCCGGTCCGTTGCCGACCTAGCATCCCCGCGTATGGTGACGACGCGGCAATTGTTAGGTTGGGTGGAACAGGACCGATCCGGGCTTACAACTAGAAAACGTTAAATAACAATACAGCACCTAAAAATAAAACATTTTAAATTGTATGATATTAACAAGAACTAAAAATCAACGACGCATGCAAAAGCATGGGCCGTTGACGTAAAACTTTTAAAACAATACAAAAAGTAAAAAATAAACTGTAGAAGATTTTGTGTACATAAATTTAGAATTTTGATGATGCTACGACGAGCCAAACTGCACAGTAAAAACCTCGCCTCTAAATAATATAGAACTGCGAAGCGAAAATGTTCAACTCCCCCTCCCCTTATTTTTGGGTACGTTTAGTATTTCTTGTATATAATAATGTGCCGCAATTTACTGATGGTTGGTTTATATTAAAAAAAGCTTTAAATAAAAGTTGTGTAGTTATGACTGAATTTTGTTAAAATGCTGTCAAAAGTACAGTAGCGTGCAGATATCAGGAGATATAAAAAAACATTTTTTTTTAAATGGGATACCCTGTATATTATTAAATTTTTGGAATGATCCTTTGTTCCTGATTTTAAAAATATACCATATGTTACCCCTACCATATTTTTGAGTTATTAAACGTCGAATATCGTAGTTAAAGTAGTTACTGTAAATATGGAAAAGTTAACATTATTAAAGTAAGCTATGGACATGACAACTATTATGTTTGATAAGTGACATTTCTTTAATGTTTAATGTTTATACAAAATAGATAACAAAGATTTATTTAGGAAATTTAAATATAAATAAATGATAACTCATAAAAGATGTTCCATCTGTCCACCATTATTGTCAATGCATAATTGATAACGTCTTCTTATATTTATAATTGCACCAGAAAAGGCTTCATTTTTTACATTCAGATTGTTTAATTCAAGTCGAATCCTGTCTTTAATGACTTGAATACTATTAGTATAATTACTATTGACAATGTCTTTTATAAATCCCAAAAAAAAAAGAATCCATAGGGGTCAAATCCGGACTGTTAGGTGGCCATTTAATAGGTCCATTAGTCCCTATCCATATTGGGAATACATTAATCAAATGACCTCGAACGGGTAGGACACTATGCGGAGTGGCCCCATCCTGCATCCAAATCATATCATCAAGTTCGGCTTCTGGAAAATTCTGCAAAAGATTATTTTCTGCTTCTGGGATAATTATTTCCAGATAGGTAACTCCAGTTAAAGTATAATCATAAAATATAGGCCCAACAATTTTGTTTCTGAAAATTCCACACCAAACGCTAACAGTTTTTCTTCCTGATTTTTTTATTTGTTTTACCAATATTTTTTTTGTTGTGATTGTTTTCCCACGACCTTCGATTTTTCCTATTAAAATCTCCTGCCGTAGAAAAGGATGATTCATGAGTCCATAATATTTTAGTAAAAAATCGGGATCTTCATCCAACTTTTGAATCATCTGGCGACAAAAGTCCAGCCCTTTCCTTTTATGAGCCTCTGTTAAAACTTTTACCGGTAAAATTTCATATGGTCTGTAACTGTTATTTTTTAACGTACGTTGGATTTTGGAATAACTTTTACCTAATTGATCGTCTGCATTGTTTGTACTACATTCAGAATTTTCTAAGAAATAATGCAATGTTTCAAAAAAGCTATTAGCGAATAAATATGGATGGACTTACCTTCGAAATGAAGCAGTATATCTAGCTGTTCTTTCTGGTTTGCTTGAACTACACGTTTCTTTCTACTAAAACTGGAGGTAATATTCACCTCTCGGTAAATATTTTTGAACGTATTTTCTGATGGTGTTGGACGATTTGGATACAACACCCTGTATGCTCTTTTTGCTGCACGTTTATTTTTGTTATTTTGTATATAACAAGTGAATATTTGGATTTTTTTCTTCCCCACTGTAAACAATTTTGATTATTTCATTAAAGACATGTCACTTATCAAACATAATAGTTGTCATTTTCATAACTCACATTAATAATGTTAACTTTTCCACATTTACAGTAACTAATTTAACTAAGATATTTGATGTTTAATAACTCAAAAATGGTATATAGTAAGAGTAACATATGGTATATTTTTGAAATCAGGAACAAAGGATCATTCCAAAAATTTAATAATATACAGGGTATCCCATTTAAAAAAACATATTATTTTTACTTTTGATAGCATTTTAATAATCATAACAGTCATAACCACACACATTTTATTGAAAACTTTTTTTCTATAAGCAATAATAACGATGATAAGGGAAGAGTAATTTATAATGAATAACCCTGTACCTTTAAAGAAATCAACTTTCAATGGAGTATAGTTTCCTTTTACATTTCTTTAAATATAGCGAAAATTACACTTACAGCTTGCGACTGATCCTATATTTCTCTTGCGAGAATAAATCTTAATATCATTCGTCTTAAGAGATTTTTTTTAACGTAGTTTTATGATGCCAGTAATCCATTCTTTCATGTAACTAATTCCACGCTCTCGGGGCTATACTGATAATATACAAGATTTATTGGTATAGCCGGATCTCTATAAAAGATATATTGGCAAACGGTTATTTATAGGAATTTTTTTAATGCATTTTTTACGTGGATAGTTATTTTGTTTTTACTAGCACAATAAACTTAACTCACTCAGTAAAAATAGTGTCAATTTCAATCGGTTTAATTCGTTCATTTATTGCTTGCCATTAATTGAACTGTGCCGGTTCAAAATATTCAAAAAAACTTCTAAATTTGAATCCACATAATGAATTAAAACAGTGCAGTGAAGTGCAACATTTAAGGGGCCTAGTTAAGAAAAAGCCTCCGTTGACTGTGTCTCTCTCTAGGAAGTTCCGAAAGTGACAGACGTATATAAAATAAATGAACGTCGTGCAGAAAAGAATTTTGGTTCCAGAGTACGTGAACTAGCAACACATTACGACGGGATAGAGTAAAGCAATAAAATCTATTGTTCTGGTCGATATGTACACTCTGGTTAATAAATATAGTAGGGAACTAATACAACTCGAAATATAAACTGAAATATAATAATAATTACTTTCTTTTTTATTTATTATTAATTAATAAATAAAAACTGCTGTCTTTTTGGGTTTCGACCAATGTTACAGTGGAATTACTGACACGTAAATTATTAAAGAATAGAAATAACCGTCCTAATTATTTTATTTTAATTATATAATATTATACTCCATAATACAGTTTAATATTTAGTGTATGCAGTTTCTACTGGAAAAATGATTTAGGTAGTCCATTATGGGTACTATTTCGTAATTTATTGATGGGTAAAGTTATATTGTATAAGTAATTGTATGTTGTGTGTTAGTTGTACCTCACCATATTCCACTCTTCATTTTTATCAATTTACATTTTTCTCTTCTCATTCTTTAATTTTCATAAAACATTCTATAATTTATTCATTTTATATAAACACATAAAAAATTGTTTACAAGGGTTAGCAGAGCAAGTTTCGCGCGCTAGCGAACCGTTTCAAACAGGTTCAAAAGCGCGGGAGTAGTCGTGACATCACACCATACAATTTACAAACGACGATGGAGATCCCAGCACTCGACCGCTTGATTTCAGATAAATTTTAAGTGTATACTTAAAATGGAAACAAAAACTCCTTATTTTAAATATTGCATTGTACCGTTGTGTAAGAATACTACAATGAAAGTGCCAGATAAAGTATTTATAATATTGCCAGAAGATAAGATTCGTCGATCAAAATAGCAAAAAGCGTGTAGAAGAAATGAAAAAGACATTTCACAGACATGTAGGTCTCTACATGTGTGTGATCATTTTAATGTAAGTACATTATTAAATACTATATGTCTATCTACTAGTTTTTCGCAGGCAAGCAATAAAATATTCCGAATTCCGAATTATTGAATTTTAATTAGGGTAGGATTAAAGAAAGAATGTGTATACAATGTTAGAAAATAAGATTAGTAGATAGAATATAATTTAGTGATACTAAGTAAAGGTAATTTCCTGGTGCTAAAGTAAACAGCTATTTATTATTATACTCTTCGCAAATACGATAACGAAGAGTATATTGCATTTGATCGGGACATTTCTAAAATCGTTAATATCGCTCGCAAAGAAAAAATCATTTCGTTCGTCATCGAATTCTGAACAACTTTCAAAATGTCCGTCTGTTCATCTGTCCGTCAGTCTGTCCGTCCGTCACGTTTCTTGTAAGCACGATAACTAAAGAAAGAAAAGTCCGATCGAATTGAAATTTGGGCTATAAGTTAGTGTTAGCTAGAGGAAGAAATCCATTGTTTTTGAAAAAAATCAAATAGTAAATAAAAAAGTTATAGGACATTTTATTTAAAAATATGAATCTACAGAGGGCTGCAATTTTCAATGTGCTACTAAAATTGAAGTAATTTTCTATAGACACCAAAATGCTGTAAAATATACTACCACAAATTTCGCCTACACAGTCGGCATCATCGGGAGATGAAAAAAAAGTTGAAAATTAAATATGTGATCAATATACTAGGTATTGTAAGAATGAATCTTAGTTTATACTATAAAATATACTGCCACGCATTTCGCCAATACAGTCGGCACCATCGGGAAAGAAAATTAAATATGTAGTCGATACATTAGGTATTGTAAGAATGAAGTTTATAAGACAACACAAGATTATTTTCAAAAAACTGCGAAGAGTATCCTACAGAATGTGCAACAATTATATAAAAGTTCAATAACACTACTGTCTGCGAAGAGTAAAATGTTTACCTCTAGTATATATAGTATATTGCAAATACCTTTCCCTTGCCCTTTAATTTATTCTATTCAAATCTTACATTTATCTATTATGTGAATGATAACACGACACAATCACTTATTTCCCTTTCCCCAAAACAGTACGAAAATACCTACGATAAGTAATTATACATTTGCGCAACATTTCCTTTGCAGCAAATGTCTTCTATAGAGACACTTTACACGTGTGTACAAAAAAAACACGAAAAATATAGAAGTGGCTGTTGTAAAGAATTACCCTAAATTCTTTCAAACATAAGACTAAGTCTGCTAAAAAAGCTTAGTTGCGACTAAGCATTTTGTAGTTATTTCATTTTATTCCGTGATCAAGTCATAACTATTTTATGTTTATAAATTATTACTAAAAGCTAAAAAAATACATACTTCTCTGCCTTGACCCCGCGGACCTCTCCAAGGAAAAAACTTTCACTATTTTGTATAAAAGATGCCACCATAAACATATCCACTTTAGGCAAATTATCAGATTGGCCCTTTGAAAAACCTTGTTCAGTCATTTTAAAATATCTGTACAACTACAATAAGCGGTACTATAAAACACAATTATATATTTATATCGGAACAGTCACTAACAAATCAACCAAAGTCTAATAACACCATATTGTACATATGTTTATATAGAATGTCATACTTTGTTAATTTGTTTGTATTATTATTTTTAAGTATTTTATGAATGAATTGATTTTTAGTTTTCTTTTTTCTGTATATAATATATGTATATATTAATATAAATTTTACTCTGTACCCCATACAAGTTGTAAATAATCTACTTAATTGTGAATAAAGATTTTAAATTGGAATTGGAAAACATCTGATTGTGTTGCTTCCCGGCGCGACGACTACCGAATATTGTATGGTGCGACGTCACAGTCAATAGTAGCTCGTTTCGAGCCACTTTAATTTTATCGCTGTTTAGATCCTTCATACTGTTCGCGTGGAATTAGAAATCTTATTTTTTTATGAAGTACACGTTTTATTACAACGTTACGCTATGTTTTTTAGTATTATTTTTATTTTTAAAATTATAGACAAGTTCCCTATTATTAATGTAAAATTGTATGATATAAAAGTACATAAATAATTATTTATTATTTTTTCAATTATTATAATTACAAAATATAAACAAAATAGTAAGTAAATACATACTTAAAATGTATATATCAAATCAAAACACTATTACAAATTTCAAGGAGGGTTTTTGCTGTTTTTATATATCCGCCGTTGAATAATTTTGCTCTTGACTATACCTTCACTCAAGCAGTTTATAGCCGGCTTAGTTACGGTGTGATTCCCAGTAGAGGCAGCACTTCCTTGCTCCATTTCTACTGGCAAAGGTACTTATTTAGAAAATTATTTTTAACGAAATGGTACGGAATAGAAATATGAAGATTGCTGAACATAATTATGAAGGTTCATTCTAGAAGCCTTGTATGAATTTTACCGATCTATGTCAATAATTATGGAGCTAGTCACATTCAAATTTTACCTATATTTACAGTGTATATTTTTCCTACATGAAGTGAAAATTAATTAAAATAAGATACATGTATTCTCTAGTGCACCTTCATCTACCGCTCTTCCAAATTTGGTGTAATTTGACTAAACCGTATGGACGAAATAAATTTTGAAAAATTACCTTACAAACACAAGTCGGATTAGCCCTCTTAAGCTATCCTTATTATCACATTCAAGATGACTCACACACAAGGTCCACTGTAACCAAATTTGTTGTAATCAGAATTCCATTTTTCTCATACAGAGTATGCCAAGAAATTGCATTGTCTTTAGAATTATCCATTTTTGGGTGGTCATAAATAGAGATGTTTATCAACGGCACAGGCACTAGTTATTTACGTTTTATATCTTAGACATTGACGGAGGACCTGGTTGTGTACGTATCACGTGTATGTAAATCATTGTTCTATTCTTTAGAACAATTTTCTTAAATTTTGTATGCTCTCTTATAAAATTACACTTTTTTCTGTAATACATTGAAAATCTAGATGATTAATATACCGGGTGTAGCAGGATCATGATACACCCCACGTTTCTCCTTTAGTCTTAAAGATAACTGATTGAAATTTGGGATATCCTATATACATAATAAGCGGCACTTTTCACATACAAGTGATTTTTTTTCACTTCCGGTTTCGCCGTAAGTGACACAAATTTTCGATTTTAACTGGAACACCTGGATATTATTGCATTTTTGAATTCTGAATAATTTTCTGAATCAAACGATGCCAATTAAGTGACATTTCAAACGTCAACATTTTTTATAATATAATTTTTAATTTTCCATTTAAGTGTGCCATGACAGTTCCGAGTTATTATAAATGACCCGTGTAATGCTAGAAAATTCGAAATCCCGTCAAAAATACTAAATTACGTGATTTATAAGCAAATAAAGTTCATCAAAATGGTTTTTGGAAACAATCTCAATTTCTTCAAATGGAACCATATTGGTACCGTGGTACCATTTATTAGTATTATTTTTAAGGAATTTATTTATATGTTGTATTAAAATGTGTGATAAATACAAACAAAATTACAGCTAAAAGGAAATAAGAAAATACAATCTTGTTCTAATTAAATGTTAAGAAGTCACTAAGGTGGCTTTGAAAACACTGAAATATTTAACTTGTCAAACATTTGAGGTTTACCGGTGTTTTTCCTGTGTCTTTAAAAATTGTTTAAAATTCTTGTTAATTGTGTTCAAAATATCGCAAATTTATACAAGAGATGAAAAAGTGGACATGTTAATTATAGAAAAAATGCCGTTGCGGCACCTTAATGCAGAACGATTTCCTGATAGATAATGTCCAACGAGACATTATTTTAATCGTCTTGAAAATCAATTCCGAAGTAAGCCCAACAATGATCTCGAAGAAAATATCATTCTTGACGAAGGCATGGAAATTAATGTTTTGGCTCGAGTTGATAAGACTGTTTCTTTAGGGTAAACTGGGTTTGAATTGGAAATCAGTCACCAAACAGTAAGCCGAATTTTGCACAAATACCACTACAAATATTTTAAATACCAATTGCACCAGCACTTTGTACGAAAATGATTACAAACGTAGGATGGAATATTGCAATTGGATTTTGCAGAATAACGTGCAGAAAAACAATGATTTTTTGGGAATGATTTTATTTTCGGACGAGTCTAGGTTTACAAATTTACTACGCGAGGATAACTTTCAAGTGTGGTTCGGTTTCAATGTTTGACGTGGAATAATCGGTAGTAGAATCATTGGTCTAATTATAATTGAAGGACCCCTGAGTGGTGCCAGATACTTGGGATTTATGCAAAATGAAATTGAGGATAGCTGAATTACTTTCCATTTACGACATGGAATGTATTTCCAACAAGATGACGCTCCTCCCTCTAAATCAAGGACAGTAATTGATTACCTTCAACGGAGATTCAGAGAAAACGTAATTTCGACGACTGGTTCTGTGAGGTGGCCTTCAAGGTCACCTGATTTAGCACCCCTTGATTTCTTTGTTTGGGGTCATTTAAAAAATATTGTCTACGCAACCACCGTTACAACCCATGAAGACCTGGAGCTACGAGTAAAACGCGCAATTAATAGCATAACGGCTCAGCAATTGGCGAACGTTCTTCGAGAAACAGTTATGAGAGATCAGAAGTGCATTGACGTTAATGGACAGCATTTTGAACAACTGTTGTAATGTTTTGTGTCCATTTTTTGTATTTCAAAGCCACCTTATAACAAGGTAATTAGAACAAAATTGTATTTTCTTATATTCTTTTAGCTGTAATTTTGTTTGTATTTATCGCACATTTTAATACGACATATGAATAAATTCCTTATTAATAGTACTAATAAATGATCCCACGGTACCAATATGGTTCCATTTGAAAAAATTGAGATTTTCCCCAGAAACCATTTTGATGAACTTTATTTGCTCATAAATCACGTAATTTAGTGTTTTTGACGGGATTTCGATTTTTCCAGCATTACACGAGTCATTTAGAATAAATCGGAACCGTTATGGCACACTTAAATGGAAAATTAAAAATTATATTATAAAAAACATTGACGTTTGAAATGTCACTTATTTAGTATCGTTGGAATCAGAAAATTATGCAGAATTCAAAAATGCAATAATATATAGGGTATTCCATTTAAAGATCGAAAGTTAGTGTCACTTTCGGCGAAACCGGAAGTGAAAAGAAAATCACTTGTATGTCAAAAAGTGCCGCTTGTTATGTATATAGGACATCTAAAATTTCAATCAATTATCTTCAATACTAAAGGAGAAAAGTGGGGTGTACCATGATCCTGTTACACCTGGTATAGTGAATATGATGGTCGATGGTTTGCAGCTACAAATGATGGTACTTTAATCTCAAAGAATGTTGACTTCTGATAGCTCTTTGGCACAATAATGTAACAATAATTAGATAATAGAGTCATAAAGCCTCTTTTGCTAAATGCCTTGTGGTTTTGATCTTCAAAGGGCAATATGTTTTTAAATTATTCTGACCTACGGGGAATTTCCACTATAGAATTTCAATTAGCCTGTTCTCATTATTGTTTATTACCTTAGGATTTACTAAGTTTCATAGTTACTTTGGATTCTTTCAATGAGCCATCTTGATAACGCTAAAAGCAGAAACACGTGTCGGTGGATGTTTTAAAGTTTTAAAGTGATTGTTCAACTGGTGAGTACTTTTGTTTTATTTATTTTTGGTTTTACTGAACAGAATAGTTGGAATTAAAAATAACATTATTGAGTCAATCACACTGAACATAATGTGCATATTATCTTTAGTGTAATCCAAGTTTCAGCGTTGTGGCAAATAGCCAGGAAAATAATTGTTTGAAAAGATATATGTTATACTTATTTGTGAAGTTTTGTAAAAGTTAGAAAATAATAATTAGCAACAAAATTTTCAGCTTTATTATTTTTCATTTCACTCTAAAAATAAATTAGTTGGGTTTCAAAAATTTGTTAGCAAACATTTATAATATCACAATTTTTATGTTACACAATTTGTGCAAACTCTTTGCTTCAAAGTAATTATAAATAGAATGGTAATAACTAAAGCTGCAAATCGTTTCTGTGTATCATGGACGTAGAGTACAGATGTACTTACTGTCGCCGGCATTCACCTTGACCGCGAAACTCTTTCTCCAGTCCAGTCTATTATTAGCTTTCGAGTTGTGTACACGTTGTCACTTGGGCGTATTTCATATTGTTTTTGTGTTTTTATTTTATTTGTTGTACTGTATTGTTGGTATTAATTTAATAATAAAGCATGGCAGACGTACGCAGGGGTAGAAAACGGCCATTTGCTGACAAAGTGAATAAATTCATAGGTGAATTCCCTGATTTATTCTATGATGGTGCTAAAATAATTTATAAAGTGTGCGAGAAAGATTTGATGTGCTGGGATAAGAGTGATTGTGGACACGTAAATAGTGAACACCATAAAAATAAAAAAATGGCGTACCTTCAACAACACAGTTTATATTTGATTTATTATTAATGCTGATTGCCTGTGATGTTCCGCTGCACATACTCGATAAACAACCATTTCGTGAGTTCTGGAATAGATACAATGCCCAGGTGAAGTTACCAAGTCGCATAACGTTATGTGACTATCTACCAACTGTACACGTAGACATGGTAAAAAGATGAAATGTGAATTAAAAAATACACGGCTGTGGTTATCTGTTGATGAGACAACAGATTGTAAAAGAAAATTATTTTAAATGTTATAGTACGAGTACTGGATCCGCTTAAACCGACAGTTCCACTATTACTAGCTAGCCAAAGACTAAGTCAGTGTACTAGCGACACAATTACCAGGGTGGTGCTGGAGACGTTAGAAAAATTTGAACTATCAAAAAGTCAAGTATTGATGATTGTGACTGATGGAGCCGTGACAATGCGTTCGGTAGGCCGTTCTTTGCAAGAACAAGGTTGTACGTTTGTACATGTTACGTGTAAAGTGCATGCTTTACATCTTGTGGCAGAAACTATTCGAAAAGGTTTTCCAGAGGTGGATGCATTAATAGCAAGTACAAAAAAAAGTGTTTCTTAAATCTCCTAAACGTCTCCATGCATTTCATAGCAAGTGTCCCGGTATTCCTGAACCACGACAGCCGATTCTTACACATTCGGGAACATGGTTGCAGGCAGCTTTTTATTATGCCGAATATTTCCAACAAATAAAAGTTGTGATACTACAATTCAATCCAGATGAGGCTGCAGCTATTAAGAATAGCCAGACAAAATTCGAAGGTATTTCCGTTGAAACAGCTTTAAAAAATATTACGAAGAACTATAAACCATTACATGAAAGCATACAAAAATTAGAAAACAATGCGTTGTCGTTAGCAGAGTCACTGCAGATAGTGGACGAAGTAAATCTACTGCTACACGATATAGGTGACGCAACAAATTAGCGCGTTAAAGAAAAGTTCACAAGTGTGTTAAATAAATACACCACCAAATTAAGACAAATATGTGATGGTGCAGCCCCAGATCCGTTAAGTGCGTTCAAAGACTATTTTACGTATGCGTGTATTACATCAGTAGATGTCGAACGGTCGTTTTCAAAATATAAGAATATATTTTCACCAAAGCGAACATCACTCATGGAGACAACCGTAGAAACATACCTGTTGCTGCAAGATGGCTACACATCTTCTCCAGTTTGTGATAAGCAAGCTAGTTCATCAAGCTAGTTAAGAGGGTAAGTTTTACGTACATTATTATAAATTGTAACAGTTTATTGTTTCTCATATTAGTTAATTTTGCGTACGCCACTGTCCCACGGAACATTTTTGACAGCCCTAGTAATAACTGTAATAGAATGTAGAAATATTATGCGCAATTATAATGTATAAAACTGTATAACGTTTTGCTTTGAAATTTTTAAATTATTTGTTAAATGCAACAAGGCTGTTTCACAACGTTGTGTAAAATTTGTCAAAACGGTTTTTCTCTCTGTAGAAACTAACTTTTTTAATATTTTTGCCATATTTTTCCTATGTACGACTGGATTGTCTAGTTTCAGAGTTTTGGCCGGTGACTTTTATTTTTGTCCCACTGTATGACTGCAAGGCAGAAATTCATCAGTCAGTGTTTGTGTAAATACTAAAAATTTGGAAACGCCCATATTTCTATCAATTCAAAAAGTATGAGCTCCCACGCAGAATACGTTTTAGTCCCAACCAGTGTTTTATAGGCAGCGATTTTTTTTACATTTCGTTGTAATTTCATTTAGATAATATTTATGGGTCTGTTAAAATGTTAAAATGAAAGAACTGAAAGACGAACGGGCATAATTCTATTTAACGAGGGATTAAAAAAATGGGAATATTAAATTTTCTTTCCTGTGTCAAAGCTGAACTTGTAATTCAAAGGATTAATATTTAGAGTAGACCACGAGAAAATATGACACCACATTTTCCACTTGATTGTTTTTTCAATGAGAAAACATGCATCTGAGTTCGTGCTGAACATTTTAATGCTTTCTGAAACAATGTTTGGTAATTTACAACTAGCACACGATATATGTCACATTTGAACTATCAGTAAGGTCAGATCATAATGTACTTTTCATGTAAATTCATGTTTTTATCATCATAATTTTTTATTACTGCACCGATAATTACTTTCATAGTAGGTCAGAAAAATGCATAATTCCGAAGTTGTATAATGTATTGTTTACTTTATTTAATTAAAATGCAATAGCTGCAGCCCTGAACTAGTTAGCACTGCTATACTTTCCACAAAAACAAAAATACTGCACAAAACTCTTATTAAAATTAAATTTAAAGTGAAAATGTAGTCTATTTTGTAGAGGTAATTAACACCTGTTTTCTGTCAGATGCTTTTCTTTCTGCACTGAAGATAAGCAAAACCATCTCCGTCACTGGTGGTTCTTCTATAGGGTCATTTGGTCAATGATCTCCCACATACAAATAAAAAAATAGAGCTATTCATTTTCTGAAGTTTAAAAATATATAATATATATTTTAAATATATGAAGGAAATTTGCTTTTTAATGTCTCAAAAATATTTTATTAGAAACTCTACACGTGTTTCGGCTTTTAGGCCTTTGTCAAGAGTACAGGGAATTTCCTTCATATATTTAAAATATTTAATAATGTTTCACAAGGAACCAACCGCAGAATCAGTTCAGTATAATATATATATTTTTAATATTCTTAAAAAATATATTAAAGTTTCTAGTTCATTCTATGCACAATACTCTTCCAATATCTAGACCATTACATTATTCATTTATAGAACTTAAAAATCTTGGGTCAATCCATAACGTGTCCTCAAAGCTAGCTACGAACCGAATTTATAACGAATTATAGTGAAATAGACTTATGCGCGAATCGTCAGAAAGCAAAAGAGACAGAAAACACTGGAGGGGACAATGTCCCTGACGACCCTGACACGGTAACGCACGAAATTTAGTACAGCAGCCGTTAGTCAGCAGTCTCAATGTACGCGTTGGTCGATAAATTCTATCGCGTTGTTTTTAATGTTTTTATTTGTGAACATTTTATTAGTAAATCTATACTTGTCGTGAAATTAAGTAAAACAGTGTTTTTTGGTGCTTACTGTTAAATATGAGTGTTGTACAAAGTATATTAAAACTGAAAGATGGACATAAGTTGGGTTATGAAGACCGAGTGAAATTCAAAGTTGGTGGGCGTCCAAAACCTAATATGACGATAAAGCATACATCTCTTGATAAGAAAAAAGAAGTTAATAGGTATGTTTAATTACAAAAAGTTATCCTTCAGCAAATTTTATTCATTGTTACGCTCATCAACTAAATTTAATTTTAAAAAAAGTATCAAGTCAGGATAAAAGCATAAAATTTTTTTTGCTAATTTACATAGCTTTTCTTTATTCTTTGGAAAATCGCCAAAAAGAACAGCCGTTTTAGATAATGTTGTTAAGGTGATATTACCTAAATCTGCTCCAACACGATGGAATTTTAATACAAAGTGCATAGAGACTGTTTATACCTATCGAACAGAATTATTAGATTGTTTAGAAAAGAATCATTGATAATGAATCAGAAAACAACACTCTACACCACGCTATTGGTTTAAAAAACTACTTACAAAATGAACATTTTCTTTACTGGTTAAATTTTTTTCATTTAGTTATGCCTCATTGTGATATATTGTTCAATCAATTATAAAAATGTAATATCGATGTCATAACAGTAAATAAGTGTATTGGCGTTTTTAATAGTAAAATTGAAGACATCAGAAATAAAATTTTGAATAACTATTTGGAGGAGACATCCATGCAGTCTGCCCAGAGATGTAAAACGGAAGAATCAAAAAGGAGAATTTCATTAGAAGTTTGTGATATAATTACATCTGAGATCAAAAACAGGTTTGGCTTCAGTAATCATTTAGCAGTGTCTCAGTTATTTCACGCAGATCGATTTAAAGATTATAAAAAAAGCTTTCCTCAAGATAGGTTTAAATTAGTTAAAACGGAGGAGTATCCAGTCATAAATAATTTGAAACTTAAAACTGAATTAGAAGTATTATATAGCCGAGAAGGTTTTTCCAATAGTGAAGGTGCAGTTGCTTTGTTACAGCTTTTTATTACCAATAATTTGTGCAATACTTTTTCTGAAAGTGTCAAACTGTTAAAAATCTTGTGTACTCTCCCTATGACTACCGTCGAAAGTGAACGTTGTTTTTCCACCTTAAAAAGAATAAAGACATTTTTAAGAAATACCATGGGTCAGGAAAGGTTATCTTCTTTAGCCATGCTTACCATAGAAAGGTCATTAATAAAGAAGATAAAAGACTTTAATGAAAAAGTAATTGACCACTTTGCATCTCAAAAAGACCGGAGGATCGACTTGGAATTTAAATCACTTTAAAAGGTAGATAATACAGTAAACTTTTCTAATTGACCTCCCTATCTCTTGACCCACGAACCGCCGTTGGTCTCCGTATATAAAAGTGGAGAAAAGCTAAATATAAATTATTTTAGGGGTGCTTCCACAGATTTCCAAAAAAATCCAAACCAAACCAAACCTAACCAAATTATTCTGCTGAAAAAGCAATATTTAATTCAATAACAACTATAATAAATGCATAAGATCAATTATGGTAGCCGAGTGGGTGAAGCGCTTTAGCTATTCACCCGGTACCGAATATCGATGGTTCGAATCCATTCCGGAGCAAGTTAGAAATTTTGTTTGTAATTTGTTTTGGATTAAGATGGGAGAGAACTGTCGATGCCCTACATGTGGTTCGGACTCCACAATAAACTGTAGGGCCTCGTCTCTCTCCACTCAACACAAAATCATGGGAATTTCTGGGAGTTGCTTCTATGACTTGAGATGCGGTTAAGAAAACATTTAATATCAAAAGGAAGCATCTTTATATTTTGATTTATTACCAGCATTTGACTATACAAGGTAGGCCAATAATGTATTGCATTCGATTTATAGCTCCTTAACTGAAATAAAATAATGATTTTTGGTATACAAATAGATAAACATATGGCCCGTCTATTCAAACTATTTTTGAATGTACAGGGTGTTTATATACTGGGCGCTGAAACAAAGTTGATTTTTTTTAAATGGAAGACCCTATATTTTTTTCATATACTTATTTAGATTGTGCACTTTTTTCTGAGCATGATGATATACTATTTGATACATCTAAAAAGAGGCTGTGCCAAGTTATCATTAGTTTAAAAAAAATACTCCAATTCGCAACTTTATCCCCACCTATTTAAAATTGATATGACATCTACTTCTACACTGTTCTTCACTTCAAGTGGGTCACGCAAAATGTAGCTGAAGCTTAATATCTAATATTTTTTGAAGTATTTAGTGTAGCTTATTGGTTATTGTTTTGTTTTTTTCTCAATTTCTTGTACTTTCGAAAATGTTATTCATTAACTCCAATAATGTGGAGAAGTGGTGTATACGGGGTGGAAGTAGAAGAGTGTTATTTTGATAATTTTTCAACGTCGTTGTGGAGTGAACCAGACACCACAGAAATGCTAATTTTACCCTATCAGGTAGTTCTATTATTAGTTAACATGATTCATTTGATAGATCGGATTTATCTCTCTTATTTGTGAAAATATGATTTTTTTCTTTTGTAGTGTATTTTCAATAAAATAAAAAACGATTTGTTAATTTGTAATCAGATGAATTTTTAAATGAAACTTTTATTTTGATTTAAAATTAAAGATAAACATAAACAGAATATTTCATACAAAATAATCATGTCAGGCCACCTCTTACCTGACATCTGCAAGGCATACTTTTTACAAGATTATTGATCAGATACTGTTGAATTCGATTCCATTCCTCTCTGAGGGCAATCGCAATTGCTGGTATTGTTTCGACAGGAACTGGTCTCTCATTGAGACGCCGTTGCAGCGCATCTAATGCATGTTCAATGGGATTACAGTCCGGGAGATATACAGACTGCACCATACGCTTAAAACTCCAATCATCAATAAAATTGTCCACAGTTCTCGCAATGTGTGGCTAGCATTGTCTTCAACATATACAAATCCTCCTCCAATTTCTCGTGCAAACTGAAGCACATAGTGATCTACAATTCTTAAATATCGTTCAGCGTTTACGGAAATTTTCAAATCACTTCGGATTTCAATACAAATTCCTCCCCAAATTGTCACGTGTTTACCATCATAATGTACTCATAAAATTCTACAGCTTTCACTGTATCTTTCCCGCCATACCTGTATTCTGTTATTATCTGGATACAGTGTGAACTTTGACTCATCTGTAAATTAGCTTTTGGCCCATTGAACAATATCTCAATTTCTATGGTCTCTTGCCCACTGAAAGGGTTTTTTTCTGTACTCTTTGGTAAAGCGGTGGGTTGTAACAAGTCGTCTTGATCGTAGATTACCTTCACCAAGTCGTCTTAATATGGTACTAGAGGAGACAGCCACATTTTGAACTCTTCGAAGCAAATTTTTTAGTTTCGTGCAATTTATGAATCGATCTCGTCTAGCCTGAATCCTCAAAAATCTATCCATTGCTGAAGTCGAACAATTCTATTTGAAAGCCCTCTTGTTCAGGAATTGAATTATATCATTTTTGCATAAATATTGTATGTTGTAATAACATGTATTATAATATATGGGCTATACTCACATAAACCACATAATTTTGTAAGCTATATAGAAAACAAAATGCATCACCTACAGAAACTCAGGTTAAACTGCCAAACTTGCCAAACCACTAAAGGGTGAATCTTTTAGAGAAATATTAGTGTAATACCAATTCAAGGGACATAATATGAAGTAGCCTGCCTTATATCCTTAGTTGAAGGTTCAGCGTAATGGCATTGCTGATGGCTATGGGGATCGATTTTTAAGCTTAAAAATGCAATTTTGATTATAGTTTAGACACGAGGCATAAAATTTTTTATAGCATATGCTGTTTCAATATACGTCAAAGCACTTTAAAATTTATCTCCACTTTTACTATATGTATTCTGTATAGAGCATTCATTACGTAAAATTACTTTATGAAACCCTTTAGATGTATTCTGTATATGCTTATTCAATTGAAGTGGTTGTCGTTTCTTTGGAGTTTATTTCTGCAAAATATGCCCTGAATTAAATATGACTTCTTGGCATGTTTATCATTCCATGAGGGTGCGACAGTCAGCTCTGCAATATATCCGCTTCATTGTAAATTCCCCACCAAACGATTTAACAGAATTTAATTATTCTAGATGAAATTGTTTAAATATTTAATTTTAAACGAATATTAATATTATCGCCTAAAATATTTTAGGGATTTTTAAAATTCTTCTCCTATACAGACTAATTTGTTTTCTGTGTGAAAATGGAAAGGTTACGTAATGCTACAAAATAATATCATTTTGAAGATCATTTTGAAACAGTAATAATTATTGAAACTCTCTTTCATTCAGGATTATGGGTTTTGAAAATCATTTTACAGAAGAATACTCCGTTTTATGAAAAAAATTCATTTTGACGATAGAGAATTTTCTAATTTTTTTTCTTAAAAATATTGCACCGCTACATCACTGGTTGTTGTAGAGAAATGAAAATAATCAAGAACAAAAAAGGTAAAGATTCATAGCTTATGGGAAATAAGCATATTTTACCTGCTAAACTTAATTACCTCCATTTTACGTCTACACAAAAATCTTCTAGGCATTTCTGTAGCTAGCGCGAATCGGAACTACAGCAATTAAACCATTGGCTCACTCGGCCATCCTTGCTCTCCCATCCTTGCTCTCATAAAAAAAGCAGTTAATAACAAATATTTACTTTCACCTGTTATTTTCAGGTGTTCTATTGTTTTCCCGAAGTATTGAAGATTAGATTCTGGACACCCTATATAATACGTGGAATAAGACCATTATTAGAACTCGGAATTTAGGTACTGATGACGTTAAAACCATGACTGGTTCTCTTTTAAATTACATTTTTAGTGTACTTTTTGATCAATAACTTTAATAAAAATGTTTATCTAAAAATTCAATATAAGAAAAAATTCCAATTATAATTTTATTTATTATAAAAGATTTTTAGTAGGTTGTGTCAGTGCGTAAATATGGTCTTTTTGGTTTTATCAGTTTATGGTTTACATTTAACATCTATTCGACCTTTTAAAGAGTTTTCAAAGCTTTTTTTTGTTTTTGAATTTCGCAGCGCATCGGTCTGAGGTGGCAGATGATATTTTAAATGGAAAAAAGTAGACTTTTCTACACAACATATAAATGTGAAGTTTTCAAAAAAGTTCACATATTTTAAGCATGCGCCAATTACATTTCACAATACAAATGAGAGGTGCCCGAAATTAACTCCAGAACATTTACAACAAATGTTAGTAATATACGTTTACTCTTGTGATCGCTAGTTAAAAATACATGTGTGTGTGTGTTAGTATTACATTCACTTATACATTCAAATATCTTTACAGAATTTAGACATCTCCGACTGTTCACGAGGTATAAGGAAAATGTAGGGTGACGTCATCCTCAAATTTGGCTAGTGTAAAAATATAACTTTATTTTTTGTCATACGTTTACCCATAAAACTAGTTAATGTATTAACATATTCAAATGAAATAAAATTCTCTTTATCATGGTGTATATAAATGCCGTCACTGGAAACCGATACCTCCGTCCGAGCTCTAACAATTATTGTATCATATGGATCATATTCCTGCATAGTGCTGTACTATAAAATTTAGTTCAAGGCAAGAGTTTTTTTTATGAAAGTGGAAAGAGAGGAAAGAGTACTAATGACAGTCACGAATGTTGAAAGCGAACAATAATATTGTTGAGTGCTGGACCCATGATTCGACGAAAATACTAACTGCTAATAAAGAACAATAGGACCTAGTTAGTCGCAGCACAATTTGTTGGAATGTAAACATTTTGTCTGCCGAGCTGAATTTTTCAGAATATGTAGTCTTTTGTAATCTTTCATACGTATAGTAACACATTGAAAATCCCGAGGCATATTAGCTACCGTAATAAAGAAGCTACCGTAATAAAAAAATTTCGCATGCTGCTAAGGAAAATATTTATTTGCTTAGTTTATGAATCAATAGTAAAAATCAAAATAATAATTTGTAGCTAAATGATTAGACGTTTTTGTTTTTTATAGGTAGATAGGGAATTTTACTTTCTTATACCTAATATAAGGAAGTATAGTAATCGTGATTTTTTTTGACTTCGAGATTCCGATTGATACCTATATACGTTTTGAACCCTTCTGAATCCATTCTGACTATTTTTCGATT
>JANEYF010002071.1:0-105014 GCA_029963845.1 Rhamnusium bicolor | reverse complement strand
CGCCTTTATTTACAGCGTAGTTCAGCTAAAGCTGTTCTACCACTAAACTGTACATACTACATTGAGAAAAAAACACATGCAATTAATTGATTATATATAAAAATAACTGAACACCAGAATCATCATTTGAATACCACTATCCTAACCTATTTCAATACTGGTTCTAACACTTGTTCAAAATGAAAGACGATATAAAAAACATAAATACATATAAAGATTAAGATTTGGCATTATGAGGTGGGCGTTTGAAGCAGCATTTTTTAAAGCGAAACTTAAAAGTACATTTAGATAGATCCTTTATTTCATCAGGGGTATGGTTGTATATTGACGCAGCAGCATACCTAAATGATCTTTGGTAAATTGAGGTTCTATGTGCAGGTATTCTAAGTCTATAGTTAAATCTAGTATCACGACTATGTACTGAGAAATTTGATATTAGTAAGTCAAAGAGATATGTAGGACATCGGTTGTGTATTACAGAATGGACAAGACTTGCAAGATGCAACCTGGCCCTTTCCTTCATTTTCAGCCAGTTTAACTCTCTAATTTTACAAGACACATGGTCACTCCTTCTCAGACCAAATATGAATCTAACACATGCATTCTGAAGTTTCTGAATTCGCATGGAAGTAATTTGATCTAAACACGGCGTGTAGACAACATCACAGTAATTAAATAATGATAATACCAAACTATCACATAGCATCCTCCGTAAACTAGTGTTCAACAAGAAACGATTAGCATACAAACATCTTAAACTACAATAGGCCTTGCGTATTACCGTAGCGACATATTCTTTGAACCGAAGATCATCATCTAAAAGCAGACCCAAGTTTTTATAAGTACTAACTATTGGCAGGCGTGAACCATTTATTTTGATCTCGATATCATTGAGATGTGTGATTTTTAATTTTTTCGGACCAAATACCATCACATAACTCTTATTTGGGTTTACTTTCAGACAGTGATCTTGAGACAATGAAATAAGTTGTTGCAGCTCATCATTTATTATATTAATTGACGGAATTACATCATGAGCACTTATGTGTTTGTAGATTTGGAAGTCATCTGCATATGCATGGTGTTTACAATACATTAGGGTTTTTAGAGAAATCAGCCGTATAGAGCAAATAAAACAGAGGTCCCAAAATAGATCCTTGAGCGATACCTTTATTAATTATTTTCGAATCTGAAGTGTTACCTTCAAGGGATACTTTTTGGGATCGATTACTTAAATATGTATTTAAAAAGTTCACTGTCTCCAAATCAAAACCAAAATATAAGAATTTACTGCACAGTAGCTTATAATTTAAGGTGTCGAATGCTTTGCTGTAGTCAATCATTACGAGAACAGTCAATTCAGATTTGTCCCAAGCTGAAAAAATATCACTGGTGACTTTTGTTAAAGCGGTAGTTGTACTGTGATGTTGTCTAAATCCGGATTGCGACACGGGAATTAGATCACATTGGTCGGTGTACTCTCTTATTTGATAGGAAATGGCTTTTTCGAGTATTTTAGAGGGGAAGGGGTAAGACGCTAATTGGCCTTAGATCGTTGAAAGATATAGGATTTTTTATTTTTGCTACAGGGCGTACAACAGCCTCTTTCTCAAATTTGCGGAAAAACACCACTGGTAAGAGAAAAATTTGTTATGTGTCGCAAGTAAGGAGTTAAAAAAGGTATGCACAGTTTGAGCATATGTAAGGAGATACCATCTGCACCTACTGCATTTGACTTTATAGAGTTAATTATTTTTTTCAATGTCCTCATCCGTTACGGTTGTAAATTTAAATTTTGGTTTACCAATAATATTTGCATGTAAATTATTATCATAAAAAAGAATTATATCATCATTAACAGAAAGTGTATTTATATTCAAAAAATGTTCATTTAAATCATTTACTTTTTTGTAGATGTTTAGGGATATCAAAGCCACGTCTTTTCTGTGCAATATTGAGAGTTTGTAAAGTATTCCATAATTCTTTGCTATTATTATTCTTATTTATGTATTCTATGTGTGCTCTTTTTTCTGCCCTTATGCAAGTGGTGGTGAAGTTCCGCAAATTTTTGTAAGCCTGCCAGTCTCCTGGTAGCTCAGATCTTTTGTACTTGGAGAGACATTTATCTCGTTCTTTCATCATCATTCTAAGAGGGTACGTCAACCAAGGCGCTTTAGGTTTGGTAACCCGAATTGTCCTAAAAGGAGCATGTATGTCAAATAATGTTATTAAGGACTTTGTAAAATATGCCACCTTTTCGTTTACATCTGTAAAATAATAAATTTGATCCCAGTCAGTGTTTTGTAAAGAAAGCATGAATTCATTATAATCAAAGGAATTAAAATCTCTACGTGTGAGAAATTTAGCAATATGTTCATTAGACGGAAAATTTAGTTGACCAAAAATCAGACAGTGGTCGGTTATACCATGCAAGTCATAAGTCCCCACAGAGCTTACCAGTTCAACGTCGCTCACCAGAATAACATCTATTAGACTAGAACCTGTACCTGCAATTCTCGTTGGCTCGTTAACAATTTGTGTAAGCCCATAGGCACTGATTAAGTTAATAAAATCTCTGGTGTATAGGTTATTAGCATCCAACATGTTTATATTTACATCCCCAGCGCAAATAACTTCATCTACCACAGGTATGATACTTGATAAAGCATTTTCCAGTAGATTAAAAAATTCAGCTATGATACCATTTGGTGCCCTATAAACCACACCAAGTCCAACGTCTTTACCTGAAAATTTAATGATTAACCATAGTTGTTCCAAATTTTGATTACATGTAAATATATTATCATCTAGAATCTTAAAGTTTAAGTTGTTTTTAATAAAAAAATCCTACTCCGCCCCTCTGCAAAATGTTCTATCCTTCCTTACAAATTTATATCTAGGAATAGCAAAAAAAATCTGAGTCATCCCTATCGTTTAACCAAGTCTCGGATAAAAATACAATTGAATAATCATTTGACTGAATTTCAATTTTTAATTGATCAAACCCTGTATGTAATGATCTTATATTTACATGAGCGATTTTTATATCATCCTTCATCCCGAAAGCATAAAAAAGAAGGTAAGAAGTAAATAAAAAAAGTGATAAAAAATACTCTCCTAACTAAACACTTATATCTATAAATCTATTTTTTTTTATATAAACTGTTATCGCAATCGTATACAAAAATACATAGCTGTGTTATTGTGATTGATAAGGAATCTAGCAAGAATTGTAAATAATAATCACAGAGAAATACTCCTGTTCAAATTTTTACAACAATATAATATGTATTTATAAGACAGAATCTAAATAAAACATAATACCTATCTATTGACTATAAGAAACAATGATTTTAAGTCCCCTAAAAAAGAAGAAAAAAAAAAACAGAAATCAGAATGCATATAAGGGCCGCTAAATTAGCACAACAACAATATAGTTATACAATATACATACAGTTCAACTAATCTAATAATATGCAATAAATCATAATTTCATAATGCATGTTCTTGCGAAGGTTTCCTTTGAAATACGGTAGGTCTGCCATCAAAAACAAAAATTTTACCATCCCGTGTCCACGTTCCTTTAGGACCATACTTCTCTAAAGCCGTTTTATACCAGTTTAATCTATTTTTTCGTGAGATCCTCTCTTATAGTTTGCCCAGTACCTTTTAATTTTTTCTTATTTTTATAAATTTCATCTTTCAGTTTATATGAAGTTAGTTTCAGAAATACCGCTCTGGTTTTGCCTTTGTTTTCGATAACTTTGCCAACACGGTGACATCTCTCAATATCAGATGGTAATAAAGTTACACCTACATGCCTTTTGCAGAAATCTATCACAATTTGTTCAGTAGAAACTCCACCTGTTTTGTCTTCGGTTTGTGTCTCTGCTAAACCAAAAATGTGTAAGTTTTTTCTCCTTGAATACTGTTCAATATTATCAATTTTTTCATCATGTTTTTGTTCCAATATACATATATATGTATATATATATATATATATATATATATATATATATATATATATATATATATATATATATATATATATATATATATATATATATATATATATATATATATATATAATACGATGACCAAACCACACCCTGTATAATGTACAGGGTACATAAGGATAAAATTATGTTTGAATAATAAAAAAGGAAGTAATAAAGATATTTTGCCAATACTAAAGCAAAGAGAGACTCTAATATTTAAATTAAAATGATAATTTTGAGTGGTATGAGAGCCCAAATTCAGTGAGAGACACTTACGTTAACTTTATTCATATTAAATAAGTAAAATTTGTAATAAATGTTTGTTAAACGCTAGATATAAACACCTACCGTGTGGTAAATGAACTGTATGTTATTATGTAATGTAAAAAAGCATTGTTCTATTTAGAATAGGCATCAGAAGGACTATTGTGTATAGCATGGCAACCAGAGCCAAAATATTATTGATTTTAGGTACCAAAACCTTTGGGTAACCTGAAAAAAAAATATTATTGTTATTAATTAAAATTATAAACTTTGTTAAAGACAAATATGTTTAATTTAGTCACAGAATAGCTACAAGTGAGTTAGAAATCATGAACACTAGGAAAAAAGTGCTATAAACTACTTTCATAATTTGGGTAGCGTAAACTCTACGATATCTGAGATTTCAATCATTTCTACGAAGTAAGTGCATCGTCTAACTTTAAAACTTTACAAAAGTGAAAGAGACTCACCTTGTGAGCTAATACAATGTAATAGCATCAAAATCTAAAGACAGTTAAAAGGTATATGTATAAATTTATGTCCAAGGAGGTATATAACTTGACGAATATGAAGTTTTTTCTAAAATAAAAACCATTTGTTGAACTTTTTATAGCTATGTCAGAAGAATAGCATCTATTTATTGTTTCCAGTCAGTTTTAAGTAATTTGTTGTATTTGAAAAGTTTCCAGCCAATGAGGTTTAACGAAGTTCTAAAACGAGAGGCAAATTAAAATAATGTTTTAAATGTATTTAGACATGCAAATATTGTGTTGATTTGTTCATTAGTTCTTAAAGTAATCTCTGGTATGTGGTTTAGATGGTTGTAATTAGTTATATAAGAGAAATTGTTAAAAATCGTTGCAATTGTAATTTTTCTAAATATTCACAAAAGGCCATAGTATTGCATATCAAAATAAAGCTAATCATCTCTATATCTTTATTAAATAATAAAATTAGAGCCATAAGGTATAATAAAGAAATAAAAAGAGAATTAAATTTTCATATTTTAAATTTCAAAAATCAAGTGTCATGATTTTTGGAGAAACGTCAGATTAGGCCAATAAAAAGCCCATATTTAAGTTTTAGTATTGATAGAAAGCTCAAAGGGAGAGCATGTGATTTTATAAGAAATTTCCTAACCTCAAAATTTTAAATTTATATTTTTCAAAAGAAATGAAGTCCATTCTCAAGCTCACGTAAATATTAAAACAGGGTTTGTAAACCTAAAACACAAAAAAAAATTATATTAAATTAAATTTTATTAATACCATAAAATAATTCCAAGTGGAATTTAAGAATAATTTCCAGTGGCAACAAGGAAGGAAAGTATTGTATATAATAATAAATGTGCTTTGAGGAAAATAGTAAAGGTAAAGTACGTACCTTAAATAAATGTTGCTGATTGTTAAATAAATATAGTGTTGTGCTTCGAAAATATAAATCCAGTGCGCTGAGTAGCCATCGTTTTTTGAAGTTTATGAATCTGAAATTTGCCACGGATAAAGAAGGATCGAGGCACTGAGCAATAATATAAACAGAAACGTTATTCAACAGAGATTGCCATAACGTGAGGTTCAAGAAATCGACGTAAGTAAAAACAAATAAAATCCTAGGTACTCGACGATTTAAAAGCAGCTAAAGTAACAGATCTGATCATTAAATAAAAGGCCATTTCATTTTAATTTTAAGATATATTTGTGCAAAAGTGTCCTAAACCATACCAGAAATTTATAAATAAATTTTATATTGTTTTGTAAGCTCTCAAGGTGTGTTTCATTTGAAATTGGAGCTGTACCATTATTTTTCAGATAAACGCCAGGAACCTGCCCAAACCCTGAGGGGAGAGGTAAAAAAAATAATAATAATAGAGTCTCAAAATAAAATAAAATAAAATAAAATAAACAATATTTTCATTATCATAAAATAAAATAGGGGGGGTTTTTGGGTTTGTTATGGTTTTTTAAACTGTAAAGAGATCTGCTTTATGTGTATTTTTTTTTTTGGTTTTCTATATAAATTTCCATACGACACCTTTAAATTTTTCACGTGTCTATGGAAATATATAAATAGGAAACTGTTATGTTTGGTATTGATGAAAAAATAATATTGGCACTATTAAAGCAGTTTTCTTAATAGTTTTAATAACGTTATCAGATTCCAAAACATCTCTTTTCTAAGCTAAATTATTTTGGGCTTTTGTAAAAAAAAACAACTTCGGACTCCTTTTTGGGATTTTTATTTTTTTTTATTTATAGGACAGTGGCTTAATTCTAAAGAAAGTTCGGGACAACATTATTAAGATGCCATACATTTAGATATTGTCGATAATAGGCAATATCTAAATGTATTGTTTTCATTTTCGAAAAATTTCGGTAACTCATTTTGTAACACGAAAATAAATTGAAAACGTTGTTAAATAATAACTGGCATCTGCACTGTTTTTTTTAAGTGATCTTCTTCTATATTTCTGAGTAATAACATAGAATTTCATAAAAAAAAATTTCCCAAAATCCAAATAAAGATTTCCGTCACAATATTCATAGAAATTATGTAGCGTTAGTTGCTTGTAACAATTTCCGATATTATTGTTTTGCTGTCTACCTACTGCTAACTTAAAAAAAGAACAAAAATTCATAACTACGAAAGTGTAAATTTTTACTTTTAATAATAACAAATCAAAGAATCATAGATGAACATATTGATATTCTAACGATTTAATATAGCGTCACCAGCGGTCTTGGGAGGAAACATGTAATTTATTTAAATAATAACATCAGAGCGTCAATTAGTAAATATACACTTTCCAAAATTCTTGTTGAAATTAATATAATTATTGTTTAGTTTTAATTAAAGCAACACGAGTTGCACTCTTCAATTTTTATATAGTTAGTTTTTGACAGTTTTTGTCACTGTACTTTTTGATAATATAATAAAATGAATTTGTCAAAAATGGCAAGTAAAATAGATGGGCCAATATTATTTTTCATTTCTCTACGATTCTTTAACGAAGAACATCAGGTTATGGGCCCAGAACGATTCGAAGGGCAGTAAATAAGATCGAGAGAAAATTTTTGGATATTTTCAAGCATAAGCTGTGAAAATTATCAAGAGGCACTACCTAATCTATTTTACCTAAAACTTGCCACGAGTTGGAGTATTTTATTAATTTGTTAACAATGGTTAGAAATGTATCGCACATTGATAAGTTAAATAAAGAAAATTTCGACACATGGAAATTGCAAATGGAAACTATCCTGATTAAAAATGACTATTGGAGTTACGCTAATGGAACAAGTGTTAAGCCAGAGTCAGTTACCAATGCTGCGGGAATCGTTACAAATATGAATGCAATTATAACTTGGGAGAATGCAGATCGCAAGGCAAGGTCAGATATTATTTTATCTATGTCACCATCAGAATTATGTCACATTAAACACTGCTCATCATCTCGTGCAGTGTGGATTAAATTAGAGGAAGTGTATCAGTCTAGAGGGCCCGCCCGTAAGGCTACCCTGTTAAAACAATTGTTGTTTGCAAGAATGCATGAAGGTGACAGTATGAGGGACCACCTCAATCTTTTCTTTGGTGCTAATGATAAGTTGGTTGAAATGGGACTGACGATCTTTTGTCCATTCTGTTGTTATACAGTATCCCTGTCAGTTACGAAAACTTCCGTTGTGCCATTGAAGCTAGGGATAATTTGCCTACGCTTGAATCCCTTAAAATCAAATTAATAGAAGAGTTTGATGCAAGAAAGGGCAAAGCGTCTACTTCTAATTTGTCTGATCAAGCAATGTATGCAAAGTCTTCGGGGAACTATAATCAGTTTTTCCACAATAGAAATGATGGTTCTAAAAGGACGAATATCGGAAATGGTAATTTCATAAAACAATACCAGCAGAAAAAAACATATAAATGCAATTATTGTCATAATCTGGGGCATAAGGCGTCAGATTGCTGGAAGAAAGCTAACAAGCAGAAAGAACCTAATCAGAGTATTTTCAATGCAGAAGAGGAAGCAGCCTTTGTAGCTGTAGTTGATAACTTAGAACACAGTTGGTCTGTTTTAGATACGAATGAAACCGCGTCCATTGCCATTGCAACAAAAACTGAACGGAAGGTATTCAGGAATGGTGTATTGACAGTGGTGCCACTTCTCATATGTGTCATGACCAAAAGAATTCCTCAGACTTGGATCCTATTGTAAATCAAAAAGTCCGCCTCGCAGAGGATGTAACTACCGAAGTTATGGGACGAGGTACTATTCACCTAGTTGTTTCAAATGGAAGTGAACAAAAGAAGATAAGATTGGAGAATGTACTGTATGTGCCAAACTTAAAAAACAATCTGCTGTCTATTTCCAAAATTAGGTCTAATGGGTATTTCGTGAATTTTGGGGAAACCCATGCAATTATTACCAATAAAATTGGTGTATCTGTCACTTTAGCTAAAAGAAGGGGCGAATTATATTATGTTGAAACGTTTACTGAATCCACAGCTGTTGCAACTCACACCGCAAGCGAAATGGAAAGATGGCATCTGCGTTATGGTCACTTGATGAATGAAAAGGACTTAAAAAAAGTTACCGCAAAGGAAATGGTTTATAGAATTTCTTTTAACTCTGCGGAAGCTCTGCCAACCTGCGAAATCTGTATCTAAGGGTAGCAAAGTGCTACCCCATTCCCTCATTCATCTAGTCGAAGGAGTAAACAATTACTTGAATTGGTTCATTCGGACCTTTGTGGGCCCATGAGGGGTCAATCAATTGGTGGCGCGTTTTATTTCGCTACATTTATTGACGACAAGTCAAGATATGTCAGTGTTTACTTTCTGAAATCAAAAGGTGACGTAAAAAGAGGCATTCCTAAATTATGAGGCGTTAATCGAAAACCAAACTGGTTGTAAAAAAAAACCCTGCGTACAGATAATGGTTTGCAGTACTGTGGAGCTGAATTTACGAAGCTAATTAAGCAGTATGGAATCCGAAGAGAACGAACTGTGGCTTATACGCCCCAGCAAAACGGTACAGCTGAGAGTATGAACCGAACTTTAATGAAAATGGCTAGATGTTTGACGTTGCAAGCGAAATTATCACACGGTTTTTGGGCTGAAGCTGTTGCTACAGCAGTACACATTAGGAATCGATGCCCAACTCGTTTTTTTGGACGATATGACTCCATATGAAGCTCGATTTGGTGAGTAACCTAATGTTTCATATTTCAAGACATTTGGTTGCAAGGCTTATGTATTAAACAAACAGCCGAATAGGGGCAAATTTGAACCAAAGTCTTCGGAATGTATTTTTGTTGGGTATTCCACAGAATCAAAGGCCTATCGTTTATAGGACCCAAACTCGAGAAAAATTGTTACAAGCAGAGATGTCAAATTTTTGGAAGAAACACAAGTTTCAGAAATTCCAGTTGAAACACAGCCGGTGGAATTTGTAAAAGTTGAATTATTCAAAAATCAAGAGCTAGAAATTGCAGAAAATTATAAGGATGAATGGGATGAAACCGAATCCGAGGGAGACAATACTGTAGAAATTAAGAGGGGGCGAGGACGCCCAAAAATAATTAGAACTGGTCAAAGAAGAAGACCGCGCAAGGTGTTTAATATGGAAATTGTACAAACCGAACCAAAGGTAGAGTTAAATCATGAGGCTGAGCTTGTAGTTGACGAAATAACGGATCCAACTGTGGACCAAGCAATAACTGGTCCAAATGCCAATGAATGGAAAGCTGTTATGAAGGACGAGTTCCAATCATTTAAACAAAATAACGCCTGGGTGTTAGTCGAGCGTCCCAAGAATCAAAATGTTGTTGGGTGTCGATGGGTCTTAAGGACGAAGTTTAAAGATGATGGAAGCGTGGAGCATAGAAAAGCGAGAGATTGATGGCTAAAGGTTACACTCAACAACCCGGAATAGATTTCCAAGAGACTTTTGCACCAGTTACAAGGCAAAGTTCAATACGTATTTTGATTGCTCTCGCTGCAGAATTTAATCTTTCTTTGTATTAACTTGACGTGACAATGGCTTATATAAATGGAGATCTGGATGAAGAAATCTTCATGGAACAGGCCAAAGGATTTATCGAAAATGAAGAAAAAGACGAAGTTTATTTACTTAAAAAATCAATTTATGGATTGAAACAATCTGGACATCAATGGTTTAAGAAATTGGATCAAGAATTAAAGAAACCGAAAAGTGCATTTATCAGATGAAAACTAAAAATATTTATCTGATTGTTATAATTTATATTGATGATATAATTGTAGGAACAAATGATCAAAATATTTACATGAGATTGAAAGAAAGTTTAGGCCAACAATTTAAAATGAAAGATTTGGGTTACCTACATTATTGTCTTGGAATAAAGTTTGAACAAAATCTATCTTCAAATTTTATTACTATGAGTCAGAAAAATTATATTCAAAATATTTTGGTTCATTATGGTATGGAAAATTCAAAGCCAGTTTCAACTCCGTTAGATAATGGTATGAAATTAAGCAAGAAAATGCAGCCAACCACGGAAGATGAAATTACAAAAATGAAAAATGTGCCGTATCGGTCACTTATTGGCTCTTTAATGAATTTAGCAGTGTTTACACGTCCAGATATAGCGTATGCTGTTTATTTTCTAAGCCAATATAACACTAATCCAGGAAAACTTCATTGGATCGCTGTGAAACACATTTTAAGATATTTAAAAGGCACCATAGACTATGGCTTGGTATATCATAAGGCAGGAAAACCGCTTTTTAGATTTGTCGATGCGGACTGGGGAGCAAATATGAATGACCGTATTTCATACACCGGTTTTGTCTTCAAACTTGCAAACGCCGCCGTAACTTGGCAAGCTAAAAAACAAAGAACCGTTGCGTTATCTAGCACGGAGGCCGAGTACATGGCATTAAGTGAGGCAGCAAAAGAGACAGTCTATTTACGAAATTTACTGCAAGAAATGGGTTACATGGAGATCAAGGCTGAATCTACCATTATAAATTGCGATAATCAGGGAGCGCAGAACTTAATGAAAAATCCAATATACCATTCACGCACTAAACACATCGATATCCGCTATCATTACGTAAGAGAGATCTTCAAGAGAGGTGAAATCGATGTGAAATTGTTCCCACCAACGCGCAATGATTGCCGATGTACTTACCAAAGGTCTCCATGGTCCTACTCATAACAAATTTATTCGTGAGTTTGGAATTGAAGAAATAAACCCGTGTTGAGAGGGGGTGTTGAAATTAATACAATTATTGTTTAATTTTAATTAAAGCAACACGAGTTGCGCTCTTCAATTTTTATATAGTTAGTTTTTGATAGTTTTTGTCACTGTACTTTTTGATAATATAATAAAATAATAAAAGGCAAGTAAAATAGTTGGGCCAATATTATTTTTTATTTCTCTACGATTATTTAACGAAGAACATCAATTCTTTACATACATTTGGTAATATTATTATTGCAAAGGATCGTCCCAGGTATAGGTGAACAGAGACGAACCTTTTCTTATTTATCAGACTATTCATTCAGATAAGAACAGAATGGACAAGAGAATGCTTGCTGTTTTAAATGAACAAATTAAAATAACATTCAATATGCCAAAGAAAAAGAAGAAAATTTATGAATCGATAGATATAACTGACAATTAAAATATTGGGTGTACTAATCTTCTTAAGGTCGCCATATTCGCACCATTTATGCTCTCCTGAAAACTCAAATATGTGTTTTATATATGGAAACAAATATTATACGTTTAATAATTGCTTGATTCTAGCGTATCGCAGACTGTGGCTGTTGTCTCAGAAAGAGCAAACTCAATGAGTTATAAATTCATATATTCAACAACTAAAAGGTTAAAAGTTATAATTAAAATGATATGGTTACATATAATGAATTTTGATTAACATGTATCTACTATATTAACTTCCTAACCCTAAAGTGAGGAAGTTATGTATTCGTGAAAAAATTTTGAAAATTGTTATTGCATATCTGGACGAATCTCGACGAATTATGACAATACACAAAATTTCAAACAGAAAAAAATTTTCTGTCTGTGTGTCTGTCTGGTTCGCGATAGCAGCTACAGTTTTTGAGATAAAGCCTTCAAATTTGGTACACACATTCTAGAGGTTAAGGAAGAGATTGAGTTCGTTGATGAGCAAAATCGGTCCCAATGTTTAAAAAATATATTAGTGACATTCCACCAGTGTGACTTTTGAAACGTCAAAATGTGACTTTTTTGAAAGGTCAAAAATTACTTTTATTATAAACTCTACCACACGTCGAGTTTTACTACGGTGAGGAAGTTCTGATCCCCAAGTAATTGGCAGCGGTTTTTTATTATTATAATTATATTCTCCTTTTTTTTTGTTTCCCTCGTTACCGATCTTTTTTTCTTCTAGGAGCTCTGTCTATTAATGCACGAAAATGTACATTGTTGTTATTGTTGTTATCTCAGAATGAGTACGCCACATATAGGCCTCTGCTAAAAGAAATGTCACACCAAGCAATCATCATTAAAACGAACGCGCTTAGGTAATACCGAAATAGTCTGATCCACCTCATCAGTCAGTAAATAAGTGGGTTTAACCCTGTCAAGACTGGCAGTGAGAGTTTTACCTTGTCTAAGGATAGTCATAACTTTATCGGTACCGGAAACTACTTCAAAAGGTCCATCAAATAAAGGTGAAAACATAGGTTTCAATCGAGCCTTCCGAAGGAAAACGTATGTATAATTTTTAATATCAGAGCTGATAAAAGATTTTCGACAAAATTGAAGTTTTGTGGTAGTAAATTGTAAATTATCAATATATTCACGTAATTTAACAATAAAATCAGAAACTTGTGGGTCAAAATTTGATTTAATAAAATATTCTCCAGGGAGACCTAACGTTTGACCGTAAACTAGTTCTGCTGATAAACAATGCAAATCAGCTCTCAATCATAACAAAATAATAGGGAGCTCTTCATACCAATGTGCTGCATTTGTTCTCGCTAATAACGTGGTTTTTAGGGTTCGATGGAATCTCACAACCACACCATTACTTTGAGGGTGGTAACTGGTTGTGCGAATCCTGTGAAAACCTAAAAAACTTTCTGCTGTGATATCCACGAGTGAATATGCTTCAGGCCAGCGGGTGAAACGCTCAACAACTGATAATATATAAGAAAAGCCATGCGAAGGAGGTAAAGGACCTACTATATCAATATGAATATGTTCAAAACGGCCCCTGGGTACCTCAAATCACCTAAAGGCATCCTAGTGTGATGGTTGACTTTTGAAGTTTGACAGTTGATACAGGATTTTGTCCATGAAGTACAATCAGAATTCATCCTGGGCAGAAATATTTGGTGGTTATCAACTTTTTTCGTAGCTTTAATGCGTGAGTTAAATTGTGAATAATTTCGAAAACTGTTCGACGTAAACGTTTTCGTACATAAGGACGACATTTAGAATGTGAAACATTATACCAAATTACAACTTTTAAACTCGAAACGGTAATTTGTTTTAATAAATAACTTTTTCATCATTTGTTTGCCTAACTAATAAAGAAACAAGTTCGACATCTTCCTCTTGCGCGGTTTTTAATATTGCCGAATTAAAATTGGAAGAGTTCCATGAGTCCATAATGTTCGTAGCACCATGTTCCAAAACGTTAACGTCGTCAATCCGTGACATAGTGTCTGCGACAACGTTAGAACGACCTGGAATGTGTCGTATATCATTTGTAAATTGCAAAATAAATTCTAGTTGTCTAATCTGTCGCGGCGAACGGTCTGTTTTCGACGATAAAGTTAAAACTAATGGCTTATGATCGGTATAACAAGAACGCGACCTTCTAATAAATATCTAAAATGCTTAATTGATGTATAAAGTGACAGTAGTTCTCTGTCAAAAGTAGAATAACGTTTTTGCGTATCCGTCAGTTTCCGTGAAAAAATACCTAGCGGAGAAGTAGAATTTTTAAATGTTTGTTTTAAAACTGAACCCATTGACACACCAGAGCAGTCAACGGTTAATAAAAGTGTTGCACGTTCATCATAACTGGGATGAGCCAAAATCGTGGCGGTTATTAAAGCTTGCTTAGCTTTCTCAAAACTAGCAGAACATTCCAACGGCCAGAAATTAATAACCTTACTCTTATCACGTAACATGCTAGCATTCAATAAGTGCAAGAGATTCAAAATTTCTGAAAAATTAGGGACAAACCTATGATAAAAATTAATCATACCTATAAAAACGTTCAAGTTATCATCAATAACCTCAACTCTCTCTCTAGTTGGCACAATACCCTCAGGACTAATATAGTGTCCCAAAAAGGTGAAATGACTAGTGCTAAAACACATTTAGTTGGTTTTATGTTGATTCCATATTCATTCAGGCGTCTAAAAATCACTCGTAAATGTTCCAAATATTGTTCATGACTTGTACTTGCTACTAGTATATCATCAAGATACAAAAAAAACGAATTTTAAATCAGAAAAAATTCCTTTCATGAATCTTTGGAATGTCTGATCTGCATATTTCAAACCAAATGGCATTCGCAGATACTCGAACAAGCCGAAAGGTGTTGTGATTGCCGTCTTGTAAATGTCACATTCAGTGACAGATATCTGATGATCAGTACGAACCAAGTCGATTTTTGAAAACACTTTACAACCAAATAAATGAGCATTAAAATCTTGTATGTGTGGTAGGGGGTACCTATCAGGATCTGTTACAGTGTTCACCTGTCGGTAGTCACCACAAGGACACCAGTCGATAGGATCCTTTTTCGCTACCATATGCAGTGAAGCAACGATAGATGAACAAGAGTGTCTACAAATACCGAACTCAATCATCTGGCAAATTCCTCTTTCGCTATATTAAACTTTACTGTATCTCATCTACGCGGACGGCTAAAAGGCAAATGACCCTCGGTCATAATAAACTGTTTAACAATATGTTTGACAGGCATAAAACCCGCTGCCAATTACTTGGGGATCAGAACTTGCTCACCGTAGTAAACCGTGGTTTATAATAAAAGTAATTTTTGATGTTTCAAAAAATTCACATTTTTTGACATTTCAAAAAAAGTCACATTTTGACGTTTCAAAAAAGTCACTTTGGCGTTTCAAAAAAGTCACATTTTTTGACGTTTCAAAAAAGTTACATTTTGACGTTTCAAGAAAGTCACATTGGTGGAATGTCTCTAATATTTTTTTTAAACATTGGGACCGATTTTGCTCATCAACAAACTCAATCTCTTTCTTGATCTCTAGAATGTGTGTACCAAATTTGAAAGCTTTATCTCAAAAACTGTAGCTGCTATCACCAACACACACACATCATCTTACTCACTTTGAGGGGTGAGGAAGTAATAATCCGGTGTCCCTACTAGCTGCGGAAAATTACGTAATAATGCCGTATATTGGTCTTCAATAGAAAATAATTTTGTGGAAATGATAGAACTAGTTTCGGCGTAAAAATTCACTGACAAACTTGTCTTGTTATTATCGACCAAAAGTTTGTTCTTCAAGTCCACAATTAAACCGAAATGTGCCAAAAAATCTACGCCAATAATTATTGGGATGGTTATGTCAGCCATATTAAAAATGAAATTAAATACACGACGTAATCCCAAATCAACTTTTAAAAGTTTCTTACCGTAGATGTAAACAAGTCCACCGTTAGCCGTGGTAAAAACTGTCATTATTTATTTTTAAATCTGTAAAAGCATTTCTCGGTACAACTGACAAATCCGCACTAGTATCTATTAAAAAACGTAAATTGTTTGATATATCAAAAATAAAAAGGCGACGTCTGCGGTCAAGTGCACTAGTGTTAGCAGACATAACAATAGATTTGTCTAGTTTTTTTGAATTATTTGATTTATTATCAAGTAATGGAACTTTACAAAAAGCACACCAAGAACCGTCACATTTAAAAGACTGGTCTGTATATACTTGATGATAATAGCAAATCGTATGGCATGTAGGATCAAAATTATTCCGATTATTAGAAGATCTCGACTTGAACGATGTCGGTTATGACAATTAGCACAATGTGCATCAGTAAGAGACGAGGATGAGCGCTTTGTGTTATTTGCAGATTGCAAGGAAGACAATTGTGATTCTAGATACTGTTGTCTTTGCAAAACTTGATTTAAAGTCAGTTTGCAGAAATGTTATTAAAAGTAGGTAATATATCTGATAACATTGTGGCGGAACTGTGTCAGGGATTGAAACAGGTAAAGCAGAAAAACTAGACTGCATTGTAGATAAAACTGGGCTTTGGCAGGATTCCCAAACTTTATCAGCTATGTCAAGAAGCTCTGACAAATTTAACTTTCCCGAAGCAGTCAACGCAATATAAACTGTTTTCGATAAACGCCGTTTCCATAATTTTAATAGCAAATTCTGACGCACCATGTGGGATCCACACACTATACCCAGCATGAAATGGTAAAAATCTGAAGGTTTCGTCGCCCCAATCTCTGAACCAGTTAACAAATCTTCTAACCTTTTTTCTTCACTGGAAGAAAAGCGCGAAATAACAATATTTTTTAAATTACTATATAAATCCCGCTCCGGAGGATTAATGATAATGTCGTAAATATTATTGATAACCTCTAATGGCAAGTGGGCCACAAATTGGTCGTATTCTATACGAGCAGAGGTTACCCTCGAAACGTTAGATTGTGCCTCAACATACGTGAACCATATTAACGGATTTAACATCCAAAAAGGGGGCAATTTGTTAATTTCTTTTTTTACTTTCATTTAAACAATTTTTAATATAATGACATACAAAATTTTATAAAAAGCAAAGTTGGAAAATGATTAAAAATTTTGCTCGTTTTAAAAACAAAGTGAAATTTGTTCTTAATTTAAATGATATTTGTGAAAATTATTGATTGTCATTTCATAATCAATTCTCCAGTTTCTAAATTTTATGGACAGTGAGATACACGGCAATAATTTATTAAATAAATCTGTCGTTTAGTTACTACTTTGCACCTAGATGTATGGCTTCTAACCTCGATCAAGTCTCTGGAGAGCATAATATCCGATAAATAAAATGTGATAGACGGTTCTCCTAGAATACTGCGTACAGACTGACGCAGTTAATCACTACTAAAAGGATTTACGCTTTACCAGCCACTTCGAGGATTATACATCGATTGCTTTTGGACAAATGGGTGCCAGTTTGAAGTTACTATGTATTTAACTTTCACCGGAATAATGGTTTTTTGTATTGTCACCCAATTACCTAATAGGGTACATTAGTAACATTGCCAGACAAGTTATTTATGTAATTTAAGCTTAATAGCTCACTTAAGGGTAACAATTTTATATTAATATCGTTGTGTATATTTTCCATTTTATTTTTATACCACTAACATGTCGCAAGTCATATAAAATAACAACTTAATTCGAGGGACTCATTATACAACAGACTTTGATATTGTTTTATACAAAATCTCATTAGATTTTGAAATAATAAACTTTAATAAGTTCGAATCTCTTTTATATTAACAAGGACTGCTACCTATACAAAAAACAAAAACAAAAGTTTTGCAGAGGAGCCAGCCTTTAACTCTCTACTCAGTATTTACTAATATAATTAAAGAATAAAATAATAAAAATATCCAAAAAAAATGTGCAGTAATTTAAAATTTAAATACGGAATTTTTTACTTTTGCCGTAGATGATTTATTTAGGTATATTCTCATACTTTGTCATTTACAATTAAAAATTTTAATTTTTTGGATGCAAAATTTGTAAACTTTTAGATTTTGATGGTATAAAGTAATAAAAGTTTAGTTAGACTGCAGGCGGTACACAGACGATTTTATAAACATATATACTGCAAGTGGTGATATAAGCAATACTAGCTACTATTTGAAAAAGAGATTCAAGCAAAATTTCTCTTCTGATGAACGACAGCCAATTTAAATATGTTTGTTTAATTGCCGAATTTTTCACAAAATTGTAAAACCTGCCAAGTTGTGTATTAATTTCGGCTAATATTTCACTGATGCTGGATGCATTAATATCTATTAGGTATATTCTCATATACTTTGGCATTTACAATAAAAAATTTGAATTTTTGGTACAAAACTTGTAAACTTTCAGATTTTGATGGTATAAAGTATTAAAAGTTTAATTATAGTGTAGGCGATGCACGGACGATTTCATATACATATATACTACAAGTGCTGATATAAGTAATACTAGCTACTATTTGAAAAAGAGATTCAAGCAAAATTTCCTTTTTGACGAACGACAGCCAATTTAAATATGTTGTAGAGTTTGTCACAAAATTTTAAAAGCTGCCAAGTTGTATATTAATTTCGCCTAATATTTCACTGCTGCTGAACGTATTAATAACTTCTAAAAATTGCATTTGACAATTACCATTATTAATCCGTTATAACACTAAAATATGACATTTTTTAATGGTAATACAAATTGTAATTTCCGGTCGGTCAAATGGATTAGGTACTGGAACAAAAATTACGATATACATTGCTCAAAACACAAATACGGAACTATGAGAAAAGATAAAACTCTCAGTGATGAACAGGAAAGTGTTGCCGGGCAACCCCCGTGGTACCGTGATTTTAGTTTCGCCCTGTATTAGGATGACTCTTAATACAAGAGGAAACCAAATCAGCGAAGAAATTTCCTGTGCCTGCGGCTAGCTGGTTTTTTTGGGAGGCAAGGGCCGTGCGTTTCTTGTTCCTTGGTACCTTGAATCACTATTATCCACTTCAAATAATTTTATCAACAAGTAGTAGGCGAGGATGAATAAGTAATATAAAACAAATATAGTTTTATATTAAGGGCGCCATCTGCAGTTCTACCAGTGATTACTTTTTCATCCCCCAACTAAAATTAAGTATTTATTAAATCAACAAAATGTGGGAAAAATGGTAGTTTAGAATTACCAACAAATATATATAAAAGAATTTATTACAAGTGGGTGAAACTCGTTCACCGAACACAACAAAAAAAGAAAATAACTTGCCACACTCCAGCGAAGGCTGACCTGGGATGGAAATGGTGGCGTGAGTCCTGAAGTTAACGTTTTCTCGTCTGGTATGGACACCTAGTTTCTTAATACATAGTCTACCGATGAAATGAATCGTTGCTCAAAATTGTGGAGCGCATATCACGTTACAGTTACAGATGAATTCTGGTCATCCAAATAAAACATCCACGGAACTAATTCTCTGGATCCAAGAATCGTGACTTTTTAATTTGCCATCTTGCAAATATTAATATCCAAATGAAATTGGAAGAGTGCGAAATATAAATTCACAAAAGAGTCCTACTATTATGCAATTATTGAAATTGTTTAGATAACAGCTTATGTAATTATGCAACATGAATGATGAATTTGTAAGTTAATGATGAATTTTAAAGTTACTGATTAATATTGCAGTTACTGATTAATATTGACGTTACTGATGAATATTGATGTTACTGATGAATATTGTGTTACTGATGAATATTGATGTTACTGATGAATATTGCCGGCTTCAGACTATGTATTTAAGAAAGGAATAAATAGACACATATTATTAGAACATGTGTCACATCTTCACAAAAAATTAGAAAAATTAATTATTAACTTTTCCTTAAAAACATACATCTTGAAGAGAATTTGCAAGAAAAATAAATCATTTAAAACTATTATTATTACCTGATGGTTATTCACTACACTAGTATAATAAGATAACATTTCAAAAGTTGTTAATGATTGATGTTATCGATTGTCTGCCAATAGGTGTTGCCGATACAAAGTTGATTCTTAAAATGGCATACCATCCTGTCTTTGTCAAGTAGGTAAACTAGTTTGATATAAAAAAAGCTTTATAAAATAAGATATGAAAGTAACTAAAATAAATTCATAATATATCACAAATAATATTTAATGATTAAATTCTACTATAATAATGGTTTAAAAGTACCAAATAACACATGAATTACACAATGAGATTTAAATTAGTTATTCCTAAAAGCAGATCGTAACGCCATCTATGAGCGGTATGATAAGTTGTCTCCCTACTGGTAGGCAGCAGGGAAGTTTATGAGACAGAAAACTTTAACAATAGTAGCCGACAGTCAAACCAACCAAAGGTAGTCGCAACTCTTCTGAAAGGAAAACTATGAAACAGCTGTTTCTAACTTGTTGCGATTTAATTAATATCGACGTAAATATTGAATATTTTTTTATCTAATAAAGTAATAAATGATTGCATATTTTATGTGACACATATTTCTAATTATATTTTCTTTTAGTGTGAAAGCGTTAACTTTGGGGACTGTTATTACAACAAAAGTACTTAAATAATAAACAACAATATTGGATAACGTAAATATGTACAAGATACTATTAACTTAGATGGTAAACATAATAATTCCTTAATAAATATGAGATCGACCAAAGGTTAAACAGAAATTCTTCACCTACTAAAAATACTCTATTATAAACAATTGGGAACCAGATAGATATTTGGAGGTTATTGTTTATTTATCATTATATTCCGGACAGTGACGTTTTTGAACGGAACATCACCTCTTCCCTTGAGAAAAGAAAAATCTTCAGATTTTTCGTTAATGTTCAAGCCAAAAATAAATAGAACAAGGTAAGTAAACTAGCTCATAACAATAACATTAATGAAATGGGAGAAACAAAAGAATTGTTCCCCAGACTACATGAGAATTATAATTCAATAATCAAGTACAATCTTTATTAGTTTGAGTCCTAATTATTATTAGAAAAACGAGTATTGAGATCTAGATATTAACTGTAAAATCCAACATTGATTGTTATAAAAAAATATATTACTCGGCAATAGTTATCTTATGATATTATACCCAAAAAAAATATAATAAGACAATTGATAAATGTCTATTAGTGACATTAAAACTAATAATAAAATTTTCGTTAGGTTTTGGTTTCACCTCACCTCGGAGAAGAATGCAGCAAAGTACACCTTAACCCGGATGCATTATAGTTGCATCGAACTAAAATTAGTTAAGTTACTATGAACAGAACTACGATATGCTCAAAGGCAACTATGATTTCACTTGAATTGACTAAGAATTAAAGTTCAAATTTTTTATGCAA
Source organism: Rhamnusium bicolor (assembly GCA_029963845.1). Classification (NCBI taxonomy): domain Eukaryota; kingdom Metazoa; phylum Arthropoda; class Insecta; order Coleoptera; family Cerambycidae; genus Rhamnusium; species Rhamnusium bicolor. The sequence goes on along the minus strand of JANEYF010002071.1, from coordinate 83,617 downwards.
CATTTTAGTAGTCGCTTACTGAAATTGGAGACGTGCTATGGACAGTAACCACAATACATCTACAAGGATGCCAAAAATTGCACAACGAACACTTCCGCAGTGTCACTGCCAATCGAAAAATTTGTGAGCTTAAAGCACTCACAGCTTAAAGTCGGTAAGTTCAACAAATTAATGTCTAAACTAATTAACAATGGGTTTAACTAAATATGATAATAAAAAAAATATATTAATTTGTGATAACGAGACCAGCCCAGGGCACTACGAAAGGTGCTGTCTAATAAATAACCGTTGCTTTTATTAGTGTACAAATCAAAAAAAGTCAAGGAACAACATCCAAAGAAAAATTTTCTTTATGTAAGCATAGCGCAAGAGTAAGTCATCACTCAGCAAAAAAAATAATATTTTAGTGTGGTGTTTTTACACTTGTTGATTTAATAAGAGAAGTAAGAAGAAGGTGTGTACTCATTAAAATCAAAGACAAACAAAAAAAATTCAGTCTAATTGAATTAAAAGCGTAGTGTGTCGCTAGTAAACCCAAAAAAAATTTTTAAACAAATTTTCATCAAAAAAACTTAACTCGGGGACTTAGATAGCAAGACTAGGAATCGAAAATATGTTATTTACTACTGTTAACTAATAGAACGTGTGTTTCACCTTTTATTTCATATCAAAAATCAAAAAAACTTAAAGTTCAGCGAATAACTTTAACGATTATTTTTGTTTAAAAATTTAAACTATGTCTTCATATTCTAACAGGTACCTAGATAGGAAGGAAGAAAGAAGAAGAAAGAATAAAAGAACGATGTTAGTGTTTATATGGGATTGGGGAATCTCCAGTGGAAAACTCGTAAAATTCTCTACTGAAACCTGTATTCCTACAAGTGGGCCCACCCTATACAACTCTGGATTCAAAAAGGAAAGTAAGAATAGTTGATTCCAGCCAAAAATGGTTTCTGTAGAAATTAATCTTACTGAACCAGAAAAATGATACACCCTGTACATTAAACTAAATGGGGCTTTTTGACTGACATTAAGCAATAGGAGGCAAACAAATATACACTGTGCAGGATGATGCAAATTTCCACCCAAATTTCAGGTATTCCTAAAATTAACTTTTAGGAATTTTAATTTTTAGCGGGAGCAAGGTAGCGAGCCTTCTCCTATGGTAAAACCGTATTCAGAAAGATCTTCTGAAATTAACTCTAAACTTAAATAAGTGTTGCCTATTCAACCGGCGTTAAACACAACAGTTGAGGTCATTTATTGTCACCTATGACATTTATTCCTAGAATAAACTAAACCTGAGATTAACCTACTATATACAGAGTCTCTAATTGTTATTATCGATTTGGCATTTTAATTTGTTACTTAACAAATACCAAACAATAAACATCACAGCAAAACAAATCTCACTAAGAGATGCGGTTGAGAAGATTATCCGTAGATAAAAATTTCTCGAATAACAAAATCCTTTGAAACATGTTAATTTAAAACAAAATTTTGAAATTACTGAAACTGTCACAATTGTAGAATTGTGCATCTTTCCACTTGAAAGTGTGGTGGAAGATTATACTATGAATCTTCCTGACTTGAGAACTTATGTTCTACCAAAAACTATTGTTTATCTTAAACAATTTATACCTTACCGAAAGGTAAAGATAACTATATTGGGCCTATTTGGTCCCAAAAATATTTGAGCTTTACTCAAAAAAAAAATCTTACTAGCAGTAAGATTACTCAAAAACCGATATGAAATCTTTTACACATCTTAAAACTTGGTCGAATGAACGTCCCTGTGTTCATCTTTACACCACAAAAATCTATTTTTGGCGTCCCAAAATTACTAAAGAAACTTTATTTACTAAACTGCAACACTGCAAAACTCCAAAAATAAGCTCTGGGCAATAATAAATATGGGTTTACTAAAGGGTAAAAATATTTGTATTTATTCAGAGGTGATTTATTTATAGAAAATTTTTAAATTTTCTGTGACATATTAGTTTTCTAGCTGGGATAAATCAGACTGAGAACCAAAATATGGTTTCAGTTGTGAGACATGATAATGGCCAGCGAATGTACCATCCATATGATTTAACTCATAGGACTTATTTGATATAATTTTACAAATCGTGCACAATACATATTTGTTACCTAATTTAGCTGCGTAATCAGCTACTTTATCACTCATGGTGATTCAAACACCATACTTTTTCACCAAGCTTAAACTTATGATCCCTCTTACGCAAGTTATATCTGGATGATGCTTGCTTATACGCTTTATTAAGTGCCTCCCGGACTAACCTATACACATCAGGTAATTTATCTAACTCGTCTGCAAAAGACTTACGATTTTCATCAAGGTTAGGTAACACTAATTCTTTATTATCATCATAATAATCACCTCTAGCAGGTAATTTACGTCCAAAAACTGAGAAAGCAGGCGTGAAACATGTGGCTTCATGAAGAGAGGTATTTAATGCCATTTGTATTTCGGGGATCTGTTGATCCCATTTTTTATGAGATTTAGTTATGCAACAGCGGATTGCAGTACCTATGTACGATTGCATCTCTCGACTGGATTGCTTTGTGGATGATAATACGGGTTATAAAAGACCTGAGGTATTTTAAATTTTGTTTTAAAGCTTCAAACCCCCTTACCTGTGTGTGCAGGGGCATTATCTAATAAAAGGACCCTTGGGGTTCCGTAGGTCAAAAAAATGGACTCTAAAAATGTCACAATTGACTGTGCAGTAGCCCTGCGTACTGGCTTCATTATCACAAACTTCGTAAAGTAATCGACGGCAACCAAAAGAAAGCGATTACCTTTTGAACTTGACGAGAAAGGACCTTTTTGTGTTATAACACAAATACTCAAATGGAAAATTGGCCTTTTTCTCTGCTCCCATTAACCCAAAACGTTGAGTACTAGGTGGTTTTTCTCTTTGATAAATTTGACATTTCGTAACATACTTTAGGACATCTTGGCGCATCTTAGGCCAGTAATACGTTTCAGCAATTTTATTAAGTGTTTTATAATAACCTAAATGTGCACTCGTGGCTAGATCATGGTTGTCATGGATTATTGAGTTTCTTTGTTCTAAAGGAACGACTAATTTCCACTCAGAAATGTTGGTTTTCAAAGCCAATTTTTTTCCAGTGTGTTTAAAAATATGATTATCTCTGATTAACCATTGTGGATTTCTCTTTGGTGACTGAACAATTTTATTTTTCAGATTTATATAATCTGAAAACCTTGGTATACCAAGGTTCAAGATTATCCAAAGAGATGCCTAGAAGATTGATATCTGCTTCAGGATCTGCTATAGGTACTGCTCTAGAAAGTGCGTCAGGGACGACATGGAGACTACCTTTCTTATGAATTATTTCAAAAGGTACCGTGAAATATCGGACGGTTGTCCGATATTTTATTAACTAACAAAGGAAAAGTTTCCTTCGTTTTATTTTCCTTCATAAATTTACTTACAATTAATTTCCAATTTTTCCAATCTACTAAATCTGTACTAACAGAAAACTTATGTCTTGAGAAAAATTGCCTAGTCTCTACTTTACTAGAATTTCTGAACCTTCTGTTCAGAAAGTTTTGGCCTTGCCGAAATCGCGTCTGCTGTCGGCCTTGCGTAGCAGCTGCGTCTATACGTTTTTTGACTGCTTACATACAGGGCACGTACCCACGGTAAAACCTGGCTTACCACATTGGTAACAGAACTTAGTTCTCGTTTTCTACAAAATCTAAATTGGTGGTTTAATTTCTGGCAATTCCAACAAACTACTTTAGGGAGTGGTTCAACAAGGTTGGAGACTGTATTTACCTTTTGATGATTATTATTAGACTTAAAAGTTTTACTGTGACTTATTTTTGCATTAGATTTTTTTTTTCTAGGAGATGACGTACTCGCCTGTGGATATGTGGACAAATCTCCTTCAAGAAGACAACTATTAGCTGAAGTAGAGGCGGCGTAGGAGTTATTTTTTATCTGCCTGGCCTCGTCTAACATGACACAACGTGAAATTAAGTCTTCTGCACTTGAAATTTCTACTAAAGCTAGGGGATCAATATATCTGGCTAAAATATTTTTAGGGCCCCTCACGATCGACCCCAAACGGATGGGGGTCAGAGACAGGTGGGAGGGGCCTCATCGGATAGTCTCAACAACGACGACATTGGCATTGTACACGGACGCTTTAAGTGGACGAGGGAACTTCGGGATGACTTGCTGACCTGCCGTGAGAGTAGCGAACCTGAGCGAAGGGGATACATGGCGCGATTGCATGCACTTTGGTGCGAAATGCATCCAGAGCATCGCGCCTTCTCCCAGCAACATCTGAGAGATCAAGTATCCTTTCTGCTCAGGACAGGTTATGTAAGGGCACCCCGTCAGCCGGAAGAATTGCCAGCCGCAGTCCCACCGCGGCAATTATCAGCTGATGGGGAACATCCGTTAGAGTTCACCGATGTAGACTTAAGGACGAGGGTTAGCCTTAACACCAGGGCTAACCTAAAGCCACAAGACCTGGCTAGAATGGACGAGGTCATCGATGAGGAAATTCCGGAAGATGCCGACATCTGGCAAATCAACAGTGCCGTGTATAACGCCGCGAAGCAACTCGTCCCCCGTGAGAGGTCAACCAATCACGGGGTCGAGAAAGCCAAGCGGCGTGTACAGAAAATCGAGGGCAAGATACAGTCGGCCAGACAACACGCTTCTCGGATCCAGAGTGTGGTGGAATATAAGTCGACTGGTAGAGTTTTACTCCCAGAATCCGGCGCATAGCAGCCGGATTAAGACGTCAACACCATACTCTAAATCTGACAGTGATGCTTACCATCAGGCAGCACTGTCTAGATAGGATCCGAGCGCTCATGGCGATAAAGAAAACATTGAAGAGGCGGGTGATGAGTATGGAACAAAACAATTTGTTCCGTACGAATCCTTCCCGCCTCTTTCAAGAGCCACAGCGTGTTGTAGATAATCCGCCGACTGTAGAAGATGTCGAAACCTTCTGGAAGGGAATCTACGAAACGACGCGTCCATTCAATAGCGATACTCCAGCAATTGCACACTTCGAGGCTCTGTGCCACAGACATCTTAAAGAGCCAGAAGAAGTGTGCCCGGCAATCAGTACGGAGGAAGTCCAACAAGAACTTGTTGGTACCAAGAACTTCGCTGCCCCGGGCCCAGACGGTATTAACAACTGGTGGTGGAAAAAATTTCCTTCCACTCACCGCCGTCTGGCGCGAGTTTTCAACTCATGGTTGAACGAGGGGCAGCAGATTCCGGACTGGTTTGTCGAGGGGCGTACTGTGCTTATCCCCCAAAAAGGGGGATCTTTCCGACCCGAGGAATTATAGGCCGATCACTTGCCTCAACTCCTGCTACAAGATATTTACACGTATCTTGTATGCTAGGACACTGAGGTCTGTTGATCCGGTCTTCCAGCAGATACATGAACAGCATGGTGCCAAGAATGGCATGGCAGGTATATATATATATATATATATATATATATATATATATATACATATATATATATATATATATATATATATATATATATATATATATATATATATATATATATATATATATATATATATATATATATATATATATATATATATATATATATATATAAATATATATATATATATATATATATATATATATATATATATATATATATATATATATATATATATATATATATATATATATATATATATATATATATATATATATATATATATATATATATATATATATATATATATATATAACAGTTGGAATTATTTATAAGTAAAAATATACTTTTTATAAAATGAATTTTGGAAAGAAACAGAGTTAAGAAGCCATATGCAGAGACAATTTATAGATTGGAAGATATTATTGTGCATTATATGAGTAATAAATGATTTTGAAAACAGTATAATATGATTTTCTTAGATTTTGCGGGCAGATGAATGAATATGGGTAGTATTGTGATAAAAGCAAACAAAATTTCAGTATAAGGTTAGAATAGGTTAACATAAATGTTTATATGATAAAAATTTGTTAATTGACATGGACGATGGATAAAACTGGTGTCGTAGTGTAGATTTCGGACAGCAACTCTGTTGAACCCAAGTAGACAGTGTCGATCCAATGCTGTTAAGGAGTACTGAGCTTTTGTTAAATATTTTTAACAATTATAACACACATTTAAAGTTCACTATTGAAACAAGAAGATACAGTTAACAGTGTTCCTTTTTGGACACCAAACTGATAAGAAGATAAGACAATAAAATAATTACTACTTGGTATACTAAACCAGGTGCCTCAGGTCGCTTTTTACATTTTTGAATCCAATCACCCAAATAAAAGAAAATCAACCTCATAGCAGGTATGAAAAAATAAGGGATAGCTACAAGTCCATACATCACTCAAAATACACAATTTAAAAAACTTTCTAACTTTTTTATAGACAGTGGTTACCCACCACCGTTAGTCAAAAAACTATTATTCAGCAGATCATCGATACATAATGTGTTACATGATTCTCAAAGGGCAACAAAACCGCCTCAAATCATTTACTGCTCACTTCCTTACTTGAGTCCACTTGACCACAGATTTAAAAAAATATTTTCCGAATTTAACAATATCAAATTAGCTTTTAAAACAAAGTAACAGTTAACAACCTTTTTCAAAATTAAAAGATAAGGATGATATTTTGGTGATGTCCAATGTGGTGTATTGCATACCATGTGATGATTGTAACAATAAATATATTGGCCAAACTAGAAGGAAAGTTAAAGACCGTATAACTTCCCACAAAAGTGACATCAGACTTAACAAACAGTCTTGCACTTTAGCCAATCATGCATTATTACATAATCACAATGTCAATTATAATAACGTTCAAATATTAGATTTTGAAATGAACTATCACAAACAGAGTTTTTTGGAAATGTGTCACATTTTCAAAGAACCAAATACCATTAATGCCAGAAAGGATATTGATAACTTGAGCATAATTTATACTTACTTACTACAATTCAACCATAATGTCCACAATGATGAGAACACCCTATATAGTATGGATTAATAATCATGTCCCTAAATATAAGACATCGAGCTGTTGGTATCTACTGCTGTCATTGTTCTTTTGGTTTCACTCTAACAAGTTTTTATATCCAAATTCTTTTTGTTTTTTACTTCATAAAAATACACATGTCTATTATAATTCTAAAATTTAAATTAATATGGATCCTTAGTCATCCATTCATAATGTTGTTAATTTTACATAGTAGTGGTAGTAAATTACCAACAATTAATTATTAGTGTTTTTTCTACAATTTGTCAAGAAATTTTTGTAGTTTTCAATGAATACAACTTTAACTTTAACCTCACTTTCGTAAGTACTTTTCACTTTTTTCCATAACTTAGTTTAATTAATCATAATTTATTGTAGAGTTCCTGATGAAGAAACAATAAAAGTTTCGAAAGCTTGAACAGAAAAAAGAGTTTTTCTTTTATTACCTGTCACATGACTGCAATCCCTGCTTAAAAATTAAAAATATTTGTTTTTAACATAGACAGTCGTCTAATTTCCCTCTCTGAATATATATATATATATATATATATATATATATATATATATATATATATATATATATATATATATATATATATATATATATATATATATATATATATATATATATATATTATATACTATTGGGTTTTGTTTAATTTGCAAACAAAAAAAAATGTGATTGAAATTGAAAGATTGAAAACTTTTACTTACTTTCTTGCTTTACTTATTATTTATATATTTTATAGCTTATAAAAAATATCCTCGGCTAGCTCATGAAACTCTCTCAAGTTGGGTTCACCTGGTTCTGGTCAGTTTTGTTTATAATATGAAATTGTCAACTATTGCTGGCATCAATGAAAAGCAATTTTCTACCCAAAGCAAGCATATAATTTGCACACAAATAAACAATTATATAGACAGATAAATACAATTATGAAATTTACAAAGACATGAAATTTTATTATTACTGGTACATTTCACCAACCTTACTCGAATTTACACGTGAACACCCTGTATAGCGCATTCCTCCTTAGTTCTCGTGGATGTCGCTGCGTGACTTTTTATGCTGTCATCTGACTGGAACTAATTTGTTGTTTTGATATAAATGGTGACTCTATCGATGCACTAAACCGAACACTTTGCTTTTTAAAAGAACTATTTCACTTTTTATACCAATGTGGCATATTTACTTGCACTTTACTTTGTTGATTCACTGTGACACTGGTTGGATTACTTAAATTACTTACAGGTAAGTTAAAACATTACATGACAATTATTTACTCATTTACTCATTTGATCTGGAAGTTTGCACACTATAAATAACTTCCAGAAACATGGAACAGGATGATTTTTCTTTTAACTTAATTATTTTCCATTTCTAACCTCACAAAAACTTTAATTCCCAACTTTAACATCTAGCAAGCCATGCTTCAAATTTTGAGGTTAGGAGTTTTTAACAAAAGAAAGTAGTACACCCTCCGGAGCACCATCTAAAACTGTTTCTCCGCTCGAAATCGTCCAATTATATGGCTTGATTTCTAATTTTCTTGTCAAAATTCAACTTTTAGCCTACTATGTTTTTTATTAAATTTTTATCAATTTTGGATTTTCTATGTTCCTGTAGCTATTAATAAACATTATGAAAAACTATTTTGATATTCATTTATAATAAAATTTTCCCCATCTTTTAACATACAATACTCTGGGTTTTAACAAAATTTTCTAGCCACCTAACCTAACTTAATTTACAACCATAAATATAGAAATAATGTTTAATATTCAACTCAGAACCTATCTATTTTAACAAATAACACCATTTCAAACCCTACCTTAATTATCCTAATACATTTTAGCCTATACTAATACAATTTTATTCTAATATGACATGTTTTATTCGTAGATCATGTACCTTCACCAACATTGATGTCTAGCCAATTAAATACACATTCTGCTGCCCTAAATTCATTTGTAAAATGTCTATGGGATATTGTCCTTGCACCAGGCTGTTAAAAGTCTTAAGTTTACACAAAATTACAGAAGTTGTGAGTGGTTTTACATCTCACTGTTATCTGAACATTCACATTCCACCTAATTTGATGGCTGGACACTATTTAACTGTTCCAGTCTATGTGATAACCCATGACTAGGTAAGTCTTTCACCTTTTCTTACTATACAACACATTTTTGTTGCAAAACAAGACATTAATTTATAAAACGTAGCACTGTTTAATGTTCTTGCCATTACTACCTAATGATCTCAATGTTCTCTGTATAACTTGTACTTTTAGACCTAATTTAACAAAATGTTTATACTTAATATACTTTTCAGATTAATGACTGAAGAATTTCACCTCAGCAAGCATTTCCAGGCCTGTCTGCGGTTCATAAACACCATTTTTGCAGTTCCTTATCTACCGTACTCTGACTAATAGATTGTACACAACACAATACTTATAGTTTGGTAAGTCTATTACATTTTAAAACTATACAGTTTATTTTCACCATGAAACGATGTGTGTTTCATTTTACCGTCTCACTTTTAATTAAATTTTACCTATTTTACATAACCGCTGTCCATGTCTTATCTCCCATAGCCTAAACTTTACCTATTTTACATACTAGTTCTAATGTTTGAAAATTTTTCAGCTTTCTGACTGTCTTTGGTGCCTTATAACTACAAATCCTCACTCAGCATTGGATCGACACTGTCTACTTGGGTTCAACAGAGCTGCTGTCCGAAATCTACACTACGACACCAGTTTTATCCATCGTCCATGTCAATTAACAAATTTTTATCATATAAACATTTATGTTAACCTATTCTAACCTTATACTGAAATTTTGTTTGCTTTTATCACAATACTACCCATATTCATTCATCTGCCCGCAAAATCTAAGAAAATCATATTATACTGTTTTCAAAATCATTTATTACTCATATAATGCACAATAATATCTTCCAATCTATAAATTGTGTCTGCATATGGCTTCTTAACTCTGTTTCTTTCCAAAATTCATTTTATAAAAAGTATATTTTTACTTATAAATAATTCCAACTGTTATATATATGTATATATATATATATATATATATATATATATATATATATATATATATATATATAAATATATATATATATATATATATATATATATATATATATATATATATATATATATATATATATATACATATATACATATATATATATATATATATATATATATATATATATATATATATATATATATATATATATATATATATATATATATATATATATATATATATATTCAGAGAGGAAATTAGACGACTGTCTATGTTAAAACAAATATTTTTAATTTTTAAGCGGGGATTGCAGTCATGTGACAGGTAATAAAGAAAACTCTTTTTTTCTGTTCAAGCTTTCGAAACTTTTATTGTTTCTTCATCAGGAACTCTACAACAAATTATGATTAATTAAACTAAGTTATGGAAAAAAGTGAAAAGTACTTACGAAAGTGAGGTTAAAGTTAAAGTTGTATTCATTGAAAACTACAAAAAATTTCTTGACAAATTGTAGAAAAAAACACTAATAATTAATTGTTGGTAATTTACTACCACTACTATGTAAAATTAACAACATTATGAATGGATGACTAAGGATCCAAATTAATTTAAATTCTTAGAATTATAATAGACATGTGTATTTTTATGAAGTAAGAAACAAAAAGAATTTGGATATAAAAACTTGTTAGAGTGAAACCAAAAGAACAATGACAGCAGTAGATACCAACAGCTCGATGTCTTATATTTAGGGACATGATTATTAATCCATATTATATAGGGTGTTCTCATCATTGTGGACATTATGGTTGAATTGTAGTAAGTATAAATTATGCTCAAGTTATCAATATCCTTTCTGGCATTAATGGTATTTGGTTCTTTGAAAATGTGACACATTTCCAAAAAACTCCGTTTGTGATAGTTCATTTCAAAATCTAATATTTGAACGTTATTATAATTGACATTGTGATTATGTAATAATGCATGATTGGCTAAAGTGCAAGACTGTTTGTTAAGTCTGATATCACTTTTGTGGGAAGTTATACAGTGTTTAACTTTCCTTCTAGTTTGGCCAATATATTTATTGTTACAATCATCACATGGTATGCAATACACCACATTGGACATCACCAAAATATCATCCTTATCTTTTAATTTTGAAAAAAGGTTGTTAACTGTTACTTTGTTTTTTTAAAAGCTAATTTGATATTGTTAAATTTGGAAAATATTTTTTAAATCTGTGGTCAAGTGGACTCAAGTAAGGAAGTGAGCAGTAAATGATTTGAGGCGGGTTTTGTTGCGCCCTTTGAGAATCATGTAACACATTATGTATCGATGATCTGCTGAATAATAGTTTTTGACTAACGGTGGTGGGTAACCACTGTCTATAAAAAAGTTAGAAAGTTTTTTTAAATTGTGTATTTTGAGTGATGTATGACTTGTAGCTATCACCCTATTTTTCATACCTGCTATGAGGTTGATTTTCATTTTATTTGGGTGATTGGATTCAAAATGTAAAAAGCGACCTGAGGCACCTGGTTTAGTATACCAAGTAGTAATTATTTTATTGTCTTCTCTTCTTATCAGTTTGGTGTCCAAAAAAGGAACACTGTTAACTGTATCTTCTTGTTCAATAGTGAACTTTAAATGTGTGTTATAATTGTTAAGGAGTACTGAGCTTTTGTTAAATATTTTTAATAACTAATAGATAGTTATGGGGTTTTATCAAGAGATTCACAATCGTAATGGGTACCATGCGATGAGAAAACTCAAGATAGTGGCAAATATTAACAGCAAGTTGGCTTCGTTGAGAAATCGCAGAACTTTCTTGATGAATTGTAGAAGAAATCACCTAATACCATTGCACATCCACAATGGATTAAAAGAAGTTATCAACCTCACTGGAACAGCTACAGGAGGACACTTCACTCCACACTGAACTTTAACAACAGGTTAAGAACTAATATTCTTAATTTAGAAATTAAAGTCACACATGATAGTATTAGTAATTTGGAAAAATCTCTCACCAAAACTAAAAATGAACTCAATAGGTTATTACCGTATTACATAATTGTTGATTTCTTTAGAAAACAATATATTCGCTATAACAGACAATTTTTCCAAACTAAAAATACTAACATTAATAAATTTAATAGATTAAAACAGACCATATTATCAAAAATTAAAACTCCAGAACATTGGATAAAAAATCTTACCAACACAGAGATCCCACATGAGGTGTCACAATTTCTTGCTTTAGGTCCAAAATTCAGTATAACACCGAATCTAAAAGACATTAATATACCAAAATTTTTGTCGGATGTGGATTATATTGTCAGTAAAATAAATGTAGATGAAAGAAACTTAATCTTAGCACAAACCACTAACTTAATTACAAACTACTTAAAAAAAAGATCCTAAGAACAATGATGTAATTTATAAAAGTTATATCAAATGTAAAAAATTTCTCAAAGACAATCCAGAACTAAAAGTCATTCAGTCTGATAAAATGAAAGTCACTACTATTATTACAACTGAACAATATCACACACTTTCGACAGAAATTTTGGCTGATAATAATTATTATGAAATACTAAATAGAGACACAACTAGTACAATTCAGCAAAAATCAAACAAAATCATCTCAAAGTTGGAAAAAAGTAAAATGATTACACCTCAAGATGGTACTAAGTATAGATTGTACAATGGCACTATTAACAAATTTTATGGATTACCTAAAATCCATAAACCTATTTTAACTTTACGTCCTATCATTTCTGGTGTTAATAGCCCTAATAGGGGCATTGCACAACTAGTCACTAATATTTTAACCATTGCGTATGATACACACAATAACTATTTTGTAAAAGACGCTTTTGAATTTTGCAACTTTATAAATGAATTTCAATTACCAGATAATTATGTAATAATCAGCTTAGATGTTAAAGCTCTATTTAATAATATTACTGTGCAAACAGCTTTAAATAGCATAGAAAATCACTGGGATGCAATACAGCCACATTGTGACATTTCCAAAAATCAGTTTTTAAAATTAGTGGAATTTTTGTTTGATACAACAGTGTTTAGTTACAATAACACAGTGTACAAACAAAAACTTGGTATGCCTATGGGCAGTCCAGTGGCCCCCATAATAGCACAGTATGTTATGGATGATCTGTTGGATAATTGTCTTGGCAACATTGACTTTGCTATCCCCTTTTTGAAAAAATATGTGGATGACATAATATTAAGCGTTCCTAGAGGGAGTACTGAACTTTTGTTAAATATTTTTAACAATTATAACACACATTTAAAGTTCACTATTGAACAAGAAGATACAGTTAACAGTGTTCCTTTTTTTGGACACCAAACTGATAAGAAGAGAAGACAATAAAATAATTACTACCTGGTATACTAAACCAGGTGCCTCAGGTCGCTTTTTACATTTTGAATCCAATCACCCAAATAAAATGAAAATCAACCTCATAGCAGGTATGAAAAATAGGGTGATAGCTACAAGTCATACATCACTCAAAATACACAATTTAAAAAAACTTTCTAACTTTTTTATAGACAGTGGTTACCCACCACCGTTAGTCAAAAAACTATTATTCAGCAGATCATCGATACATAATGTGTTACATGATTCTCAAAGGGCGCAACAAAACCCGCCTCAAATCATTTACTGCTCACTTCCTTACTTGAGTCCACTTGACCACAGATTTAAAAAAATATTTTCCAAATTTAACAATATCAAATTAGCTTTTAAAAACAAAGTAACAGTTAACAACCTTTTTTCAAAATTAAAAGATAAGGATGATATTTTGGTGATGTCCAATGTGGTGTATTGCATACCATGTGATGATTGTAACAATAAATATATTGGCCAAACTAGAAGGAAAGTTAAAGACCGTATAACTTCCCACAAAAGTGACATCAGACTTAACAAACAGTCTTGCACTTTAGCCAATCATGCATTATTACATAATCACAATGTCAATTATAATAACGTTCAAATATTAGATTTTGAAATGAACTATCACAAACGGAGTTTTTTGGAAATGTGTCACATTTTCAAAGAACCAAATACCATTAATGCCAGAAAGGATATTGATAACTTGAGCATAATTTATACTTACTTACTACAATTCAACCATAATGTCCACAATGATGAGAACACCCTATATAGTATGGATTAATAATCATGTCCCTAAATATAAGACATCGAGCTGTTGGTATCTACTGCTGTCATTGTTCTTTTGGTTTCACTCTAACAAGTTTTTATATCCAAATTCTTTTTGTTTTTTACTTCATAAAAATACACATGTCTATTATAATTCTAAGAATTTAAATTAATATGGATCCTTAGTCATCCATTCATAATGTTGTTAATTTTACATAGTAGTGGTAGTAAATTACCAACAATTAATTATTAGTGTTTTTTTCTACAATTTGTCAAGAAATTTTTTGTAGTTTTCAATGAATACAACTTTAACTTTAACCTCACTTTCGTAAGTACTTTTCACTTTTTTCCATAACTTAGTTTAATTAATCATAATTTATTGTAGAGTTCCTGATGAAGAAACAATAAAAGTTTCGAAAGCTTGAAAAGAAAAAAGAGTTTTTCTTTTTTATTACGTCACATGACTGCAATCCCCGCTTAAAAATTAAAAATATTTGTATATATATTTGTATATATATATATATATATATATATATATATATATATATATATATATATATATATATATATATATATATATATATATATATATATATACAGGGTGTTTACGAACTTGGGAATATATTTTTAATAGGAGGTAGTACTTGGTAAAAGAAGTCGATTGCTAAAAATTTTCCTTAGTAAAAGTCGCTCAGAAGTGGCAGAAAAAAAATATTTTAAATAATACACCAAATTGTTTGAGAACCGCTGACGAAGTTAGCCGTGTGCGAAAGCTATGGCAGTGTTGACAAATTGTAATCTCAATGTCCATTACTTGGCGACAATTCTTTTCTTTTTTCCAATAGCATTAGATAAATAGCGTATAACTGTGCTACCGGTCAAAACTAATTTTTAAAATTAAATATTTTACCCGAAAATTAAACATCTTGTAACAGCCAGAAAAGTAAAAACATAGTAACCTATGGATTGATTGAATTGTTTTAATGAATCCAACTACAGCTTAAAACATTTTTCTCACTATTGATTGATTTACATTTTTTCACATCATTAAATTTGTTGTTTTCACAGTATCTGTGTTTTTATGGAAATACTCGTGCAAATACGAAATGGGGAATTCAAAATATTTACATCTTTGCTAGTATTGTACAATTTAAAAATGGAAATATACACAATCTATTATAATAAATTATAGTGATTAAATCCCTGGTATTGAGAGTGATGAAAACTGATAATTGAACTTATTAATCTTACCTTTACATCAAGCTCTGTTGCGGAAAATTCCATAAAGCACTCCCTTCACCCAACCACTAACACACAATTCTTTCTTTGTATAGACACTACACTCAAAAACCAAATAAATAACAATATTTCCATGTATAATATTTGGAAATTCATCACTATTTGTAGTGGTCTTCTTTTTGAAGGTATAAAAGCAATTTTTCCATATCACGAGGCAATTCCGTAAAATACAAAACTCGTCTCAATTTTGAGCACACAAAATTAACGAAATAAAACAATAAGAACTGTTTTAAATGTTAAATAACCATTAATATTAGTTTTTCAAGCTTCATAATACACCTAAAATAACACGTTCTGTTTACTAGACCGCATTTGTGCTATTCGATTACAGCTGATGGGAGTCGAAAGTACCCTCCGTTTCCAATTCGATGCATGTTCAGTTCAAAATTACACGAACACACAGACAAACATTTTATTTTTAGTTTCTCTATGCACAAACAAAAGCAATACGTTTAAGTACTTTGTGTGGTACATTTTTCAGGCAACTTTAAAAATTACAAAATGACAAAACAAATAGACTGCAAACTGCAGACTTGTAAATATACCTAAATTACAAACGATTGCCAACTATAGCATTCATAAATTATGATGTTTGCAATAAACGAGTATAGTTAGCTCACTTTAACGTACTTTGTTTGTGCTAATGCTGTCTTTACACTTTACACTTCATTGCAAAAAGTAAATAGGTTCGTTCTTTCTAACTGAGATTTCAGTTAATTTAAGTAGTTTTACGCATACGGAGGCTACACCATATGATATTATCTTCGACTATGTTTTACGGTCGAAGAAAATTATCCTTTTTATTTATGCAGTGTAACCGTAAAACATCATAGATTAACTGAGATTCCAGTTAGAACAAAATACTCGTTTATTGCAAAAATCGTAATAGTTTACGAATAATGCCATAGTTGGCGATCATGTTTGTAATTTAGGGAATTATAAGTTTGCAGCGCTTGTTACAACAAAGAAAATATTTTACCTAACCTCGATCCGTTTTGTGTATTGATATCACAGAACAGAAAAAGAATTGATATTATTGCTTTTCCTCGTTGTTTTATGTATTTTTGTGTTTCGTTTATTGGGATTGTGTTATTATGTTAATTACAATTACGTTATATTAAACAAAAGTGGCCAAGGAACTTCGACAACCTGGTAAAGAAGGTAAGTTTTAATATAATTGTTGATTATATTTTTTAATTTTAAAATATGGTCTCGTATTTTAGGATTTATGTCGAAACTTCAACACTAGTGTGACAATAAGTCACTGAATTTTTTTGACGAGGTATTAAGTGATTTCACTATACCTTTTATGTTTTTGCTTTTCTTGCATTCTGTTTCTACACAGTAAACCTATTTCTAAATAAAGTAAGAAGTATGAATCAAGCGTAATGAACAAAAATGTGTTTTTTTCCTATGAGCTGTTAGAAAGTGCAGCACATATTCATTTCTAAAGAAAATTTTCTATTAATGATATTTTAGGTTAACCGAAAAATCTAGTTTTAAAAGGAAACGAGGTGGCTCAAATGATGCTGTCGAATGTCTTTCTCTTCTTTAAAACCAAATTGCCACAGTTCAGCACTATTGAAATAAGTATAATTGAGATAAAGTAACTGTAACTATGCAAATTTGGAATTAGGACATATTATAGTTGGTATAATTTTTTGAGAATAAAAAGCAAGGAATAAATTACTAAAAAAATTTTTCTGCTATGTACATACTAGACATTTTTCGTGGCATGATTTATTTTTGATGCTACATCGTTTTATTCCCCGCATACAGTAGCAATAAATAATTAGTTATCTAAAATATTGTAAAATTAGCTATAATTTAATTATTATATTTTTAACCTAGATTACAACAGAGTGTGTAGGCATGTTACGGTCAGTTATTGAACTATGCAAAGATGGACTCACTGAAACGTCTTATCAACCTCTGACAAGAAAAAGAACTAGATCTTTAATTGATGATATACTGGAGACTGTAAGGATGGAAATCAGGCATGTATGCTAAAAGTAAGTATTACCTTTTTTCTTAAACACTGCCTAGCTTATAAAATCACTTTTTTTTGTACATTTTTATATCTGCGTAATTTCTAAATAAACTGTAACATAACACCGCAAACTGAATGTTGAAAATAATCTAATTGAAAATGAAATTTCAAACTGCTACCTATATTTGCATACAGCAGAGTTTTGTTTGGCTATTTATTTTTTTTTATACATTTTTAGAAAAAAAATAATGAAATTATTGAGTATTACATCAGCATCCTTTCAAACCTTCAAAATATGATAACAGTAATAAATAGCTATCATTTTTTTTATATTTTATACTGTCATTCTTATCTGAATACGTTAGTATAAAAGTTTTAGGTAGGTACCTAAAAAATCAAGCACAATACTTCAAATACATTTTATCATAGAAAATATTAAAACAACTAGGTACTCAAGCAAGATTGTATTGAATTAAATAATAGTATTCTTAATATTAGAAGCAAAATAACATTGTAATTAAAAAAATATTGACACCAAAAAGAAAAGTTACAGTTACGTTTAAAAATGTTTCTTTTTGGTTTAATTGCCATATCTTTTTGCAATGCAATCTTGTTCCTAGATTTAGTAGTTGTTTTAATAGTTTCTAAGTAAAATGATTTGAAGTGTTCTGTTTGATTTATTATCTACCTAAAACTTTTATACTAGCGCATTCAGATGACAGTATAAAATATAAAAAATTAGGCCCGAAAGGATATATGTAATGCCCAATAAAAAATAAATAAATAAAACAGATTTATTTTTTTGTTTTCAATATTTGCAGAAATTCTTATTTCCATGTTTTTCCTTGAGGATATAGGTTGGACAATCGAATGTTTGTCAGCAGCATTTTCCGAATCTTAAAAAAAATAGTTTTTTTTATAAATGATGATCCCAGAAGAGATTTAATGGAGAAACCCAATATAGTACATGTCAGATGTCGCTTTCTGATGCCATATATGGAAAATAAAAAACTGAGTGTTTTCAAGAAAACTATATATTTTTCTTGACACCACTTGGATTTTTACCATAAGAAAATCATGGCAAGATGACAATGTTAAATCTGCCAAAGGGTTATAGGAAGGAGATGGATCACGGTAATTTATTAGCATTTTTTTTCATATAAAATGAAGTTGATTCCATATTTTGTAAATAATCAAAATTTATTTTTTTATTACTGTGTTTCTATATTTGCACACTACATAAGGCAGCAGCCAAGTTCAAACTTGTGCATTCTTCGGAGTAGAGGAGAACATGGATTGCATCTCTGTTCTTGATCTCAAATCAATTGCACTGCTGGCCGCTGTGCTGTGGTAAATCACAGTTACATTTTACATCTAGAGGGCTGCACGAGCTTGACCGAAAGCTTCTTATGCACTGTTTTGAAATTAAAGTACAGTATAAATTTAGTAAAAGTAAGATTAAATGAATAGTTTCTTTATATCTCTGTTTAACTAAGTTTGATATCTTGGAAAGAACAATATTGTTTTATGCTGTACTATTTTTGTCATTTACGCTTATTTGCGGCTTGCATAATTAATTTAGAACATTACTCATTAGGCATAACATAGCTTTTCGTTGTAGGCGTATTGTACTTTATGCTGTTACAGCAAAAGGATTTATTAAGGGGAGCAACCTTAATTTTTAAATATGGAAGATCTACTAGAGATTGTCATGGGGAAATTAATTTCCAAAACTTTGACAGTGGTTGTAACATAATATGTTGCCTGCCTTTGATGGATAATGCCAATTACCACAGTGGGCAAGTCAACAAATTTTCTATAAAATTTTCAGAGAAAGAGGCCATGCAAACTTATTTAAAGGAACATAATATAGAGTATCCAGAATTGGCCTCTAAAGATAACTGATTACTCAATTGCCAGTACCCAATAAATTCTTTATAGTAAATTCATCGATACAGAGTGCCTGGGCATGAACTGTTGGGGTTGCCTCCATGTCATTGCCAATTGAATTGCAAAACGACTATTAAATATTGAATTACATGAAAAAATCAGCAACCATTAGGCAAACAATTTCTAAATTACTATTGTTTAAAAATTGTTAATAAAAAAAATATAAATAAGTTAAAAACATTTTTTAATATATTTTCTGTACCTAAATATTGATTTTTTTAGTACGTGTTATATTTTTTGTATAAATGTTATAAATATTATGTTTACTTTGTAGAAATAAAAAGCAAGTGTGTACAATCTAGTTTTTTTTTATTTTGACAAATTACCTCTTTCCTAATTCTGTTTCCAATAATTTATTTTAATCTAGTATAATCAATTATTATTTCATCTAAAAATATGTTAAAATAGATTTCAAATATTGTTTCATAAAGCATAAGTAAGTTTTAATAGATTTTTAGAGTTCTATTAAATAATCAAAAAATACTAAAGACAGTTTCATAATTCTTTTACCTCTTAAAAGATTAAAGATCAATTAATCTACATAAATTTTAATAAAATATTTAAGATAAAGAAAATAAAAAAATAAATCCCTCAAACTCGCCATTTCTGCCATTTATTCAACGTGTTAGAGAGAGAGATACTACACCCTTGCGGGTTGCATACAATTCGGTTTGTGTATTAGAAGAATGAGTATTTACCACAGACATATATGCTGTCTATGGTATTTACCTAATTTTTACACAGCAAACAGTGAAACAAAGAGTGTCTCTTTCTTTGCCTATACGAGTACTGCAAGGGTTCTTTGCGCAAACGCAGGTATACCTAGGTATTTTTAAATGTTTTAATCGTGTATATGAGGAATATTCAGAAAGTTGGTTATAAAATAAAGTTTTGTAGCTAAATAATAATTTTTGATATTTGACTATAAAAACTATGGTTAATAAAAAAAAAGTTCGATACTTTTTTTATCAATTATGCAAATAATTTTATTAGTTTAATCCCAAATGTATTAAGTACATTTTAGAATTGTAAATATTTACACTGTCAAGATATTCGGTACCTATAAAGTTATATTTTAAGTGCCATGACAGTTACTTGTATTTAGTCTAGAATAAAACTAAAGTAACAAAATGTTTTTAATTTTTAACGCAAATCTTATATTTTTTTTTATATTTTCAAGCGAATGTTTACAAGTGGTATGCATTCCCGGTTTCTCATATTAATAAAAGAGAAATACAATGTGGACTAGTGCAGAAATAATAATAGTAGTAGCAGTAGTAGCTACTTATTTTACAAGGCAAATAGGCCACAATGGGCCCTTTAGGAGCAGTAAATTGAAAATATGATATAATGCAAATACCTAATGACTCATACAAAGTTATACGTTTTATTGCTAATCATTTTTACAGCCAAACAGTAATCTCAAATTGATTAGTAGAATTTGCGAAGTTCATATGACTGAATTTAGTAAATAATGTTTTAGCTACCATTTAAAAAATAGTTACATGTATAAAAAAAATATGTAAAAAAAAGCCAAACTAATAATAATGTGTTCTTAAACAATTTCAAGGTAAAGATTAAAACACCAAAAATATTAGTAGTCGAACTTATCTAACTCGAACTTCCTAAATTAATAAAAACTATGATATAGCATGCTAACTAGTTGTCACTATTAAAGATGCACAAGAGCTTTGTTATCAGATAGGGTAACAGATTTTCTCAAGTCTAGGAATGTAGTTGTAAGCTGTAGAAGAATAGAATTCCGCAAATCGCCATATTTCTTGAGGGTACCTTCTGTCTTCTATTCCTTGATTTTTGGGAAACCAGACCTTCTAATGTACATGGCAGGGAAGACTAAAAAGAAAATTAAATATTGTAATATACCTCATACGTTATAAATGAATGTTTTTCTTTGAATATTATCTAGCTTTTAGCACGAGGCATTAAAATTTTGATAATTAATTTAATTTTATTTAATATATTACACTCTCGATATTATACGTGTCATGCTAAATACCTGAAAAGGTGGTTATAACTATTACATATACAATCTAGCAATCGACCAAGAGAAACCCTCTCAATATTTATATGGGACGGGATCCAGTTTTAAGAAATTTTAATGGGCATAATTATTTTACGTTATAATTAAGATACCTTTAAAAATAAAAGCACAGATTGAATTATTGTATTAAGAATATTGGTAAAATGCCCTCCACTAACATAAAAACTGAGACAAGCTGCTTTATTCAATTTAGTTGTCGATACGCTTTAGACTGTATGTGATATAAAATTATTGTTTCAAAGGACCAATTGCATAGGATGAAAATTATCAATTTCTTTAACCTGACAAGACTCCAGATACTGCTATCTTAATTTAGTAAATACTGTACCTTGTGCTCTTAAAACTTCCATTGTCGTGATTGGATAGGGCACAGCTATGGATGGAAAACCTCCCTCTCTCGATTGTAATGGTTTCCCAGACTCTTGGGTTTTGGATCCATGTAGTCTTCGTTCATAAATGTTCTGACCATATGAATAGTGTATTTATGATGTCTGTACTTGAAAAACCTCATATACATATTTGTATCCATCCACACATTTTGGCTCTCGTTGTCACTGGGAAACCTATACCATTAAATTCTTCTATTAAATACTTATACTTAATGCCGATTGTTGGATTTAACTGACAATGTTTGAACAAAATAAAAATAAAACAATTTCTAACCTGTGAAATGTCACGTGAAATTCTGCCAGATGAGTTTGTTTTCAGTTTTTACATAAAACACAAATTCGATATACTTTTTCCATTACTGTGCCGCAAAAAAACTGAAAAATAGAAGATAGAACACAAAAATCTCCTGCTAGGCACGAAAACAAAACAAAACAAAATGACAAATGTCAAAACGGAGAAATGACAGAATAAACAAGGAACGGTGATTGGTGATTCACAAATCGAGTATGCGCATAAATTTCTTGCAATACTATTTTTGAGATGGAAGCACGAATTTCTTAATATTAAGAAATTCGTGGATGGGAGATATTAGGTGCATTATTTCTAGCAGATCTCAGTTAATCTATGTAGTTTTACGGAGGCTACATTAAATGAAATTATGCTTTTATTTATGCAGTGTTACCGTAAAACAACTTAGATTAACTGAAATTTTAGAGAGAGCACCTAATGTTGGCTACACTGCTTGGGGAGCTATAGGAAAAAAAAGTTAGTACTATGCAAATATGGAGTCACAAAATTCTGTAGTAGAATTGTTATTTAATAATGTTTGTTTTCAATCTTCGTTCGGTTCGTTTTACAGTGTTTTTTTCATAGTAACAGTAATAACGAACTTGTGGATGTTAATATCTACATATGGTACATGTCAAATTACATCGGCTGTGTGCGTGGAACATTTTTCAAATACAAATGCCGCATGATTTGTAACCTTTGTGCAACGATGACACGATATTTGTGAGTTACGGCCCCGTCGAAGACTTGATATGAAGTCCTGATATGCCTTTCAACGCTGAGGAAAACATTTTAAATTTGGTAGAGGACAATCCAACTTTAAGTATGTGTGCGTTCATTCGTTAAGCAAACCGTACGTCTAATCGGATTGTATAGGAGGAAATAAACTATCCATTTTCATGTAAAAAGATTTCATTAATGTTCAACAGCAACAAAGTTTTGTGTGATGAAGGATATGGCAACATGGAACAGTTATTGTGAAATTTGCTGTGTATTGGGACAGGACATTCACCTTCGATTCCAGCAGTTCTCAACATGTTAGCACTTTTTTGTTGAGAAAGGTCAGTTATTTTTTTCTAATATTTAAGGTTTTCTTATGCACTATACGATTTATTATATCAAGATGTACTTATCCTCAAAAAATAATTCCCAAGTTTGTAAACACCCTGTATATATATATATATATATATATATATATATATATATATATATATATATGAATAGTGGTGAGAGGGTATGAAACTTCTCATATGGTCTGAATGCTACTATCCGACCGACATCCTAGATGTCTCTGTGGCGGATAGCGACTTGCATCACAGCAAGTACCGAGAGCGGCGACCCCTAGCCCAGGTGGACTAAACTAATGTGTTATTAAATATGATTTGAAGGAAACAACTACTCAGCGGGCAAATACCTCACCACTATTCACTTCACCTTAGTTAGTATATAACTAGCAGGTTGGCCACTATCGTTTTGTCTGTTCCATAACCGTCATACGAAGAGAACAAATAAGTTCGAATCGTCTATGTCTGGTTAGGAATTGACAAATGATATGGCAACTTCCATCTATCATGACTTGAAGGTGTAATTGAATGCGGGTGGGGGTAAAAAAATTGCCCGCTGAGTAATGTGTTACCTTCAAATCATGATTTGAAGGAACAACTAGTTTACTCCACCTGGATTAATGTGTTACTTAGCTCTCGGTACTTGCTGTGATGCAAGTCGCTATCCGCCACAGAGACATGTAGGATGTCAGGTCGGATAGTAGCATTCAGACCATATGAGAAGTTTCATACCTCTCACCACTATTCACTTCACCTTAGTTCGTATATAACTAGCAGGTTGGCCACTATTATTTGTCTGTTCCATAACCTATGGCATACTGAAGAGAACAAATAAGTTCGAAATCGATCTATGTCTGGTTAGGAATTGACAAATGATATTGGCTTTCCATCTATCATGATTTGAAGGTGTAATTCAATGCAGGTAGGGATATTTGCCCGCTGAGTAATTGTTTCCTTCAAATCATATTTAATAATATATATATATTGTGTAACGAAATTGCAAACTATTTCATTCCAGTTTGTAGTTTTCCGCGAAAATTGTTTGTCAGTCTAGTCCAGATGGCGCCTCTGATTTATACTTGAAAAATTGGTTTGGTAGATTTTTGCGCTTATAAAAAATACCTAAATATCTATTTGTCTTTGTTGCTCATACATTACTCTGAAATGTTTGTCTCTTTCCAAACGATAATCGAGTTTATGTAGCCGAACACGACGGTGCTACTTCCTTCTTACTACTGTAGCGTTCTGAAGACAACATCTCTAGTTCAGCGGTCTGGTAAAGTTTATATGTTTCTGGTATTATCGTGTAACTTTATGATCATCTTTAGTTAAAAAGTTGCTATATTGATTTAACGTACCTTTGAGGTAATTTTCATAATAATATTGTACCATATTTATCTTAATTTACACCTTGAGCGAATTTGCTTTTCTGTGATCAGTTCACCTTTGGTTGTTCTTTGGAAAAGCCGTCATCAATATTGATTAGTATCGATTTATCGTACCTTGTTAGCAATTTATCTAATATCCCTCTAATATTGTAATAATTTTGTGTGCTAATTTAAACTAACTTTCGGTTATTGTAAATTTTAGATTTACCTGGCAACGGATGTCGCCATTTTTAGTATCGTACTTAGTTTTTTCTGTCTTTGTCTGCTGATATTTTAGGTCACTTGGCTACGTTGATAGCTCTGTAAAAAGGGTAACTAGTGACATTTGGAGATTGGTATCCTTTTAGTGACTAAACCTATTTGCTTATAACCTTTATAAGTACCTAATGTGGTGCATTTGTTTTATGGTGGATCATTTAATACCGAGTGCATATATTTACTAACCAGACCTCAGGAACGTAGGGTTTTTCTAAATTTCAAATATCAAGTGCTTACTTGAACGTTTAATTAGTATTTAGTCAGGAACGCTGCTCTAATGGAGCCTTGCCTAGTTCTTTGGCAAAGATACCTGCCTAGTTATCTGTCAATTGATTAACTTTTGATTATCTGTAGTAAACATATATTCAAGCTATATATCTTTTTAAATTTATCTGGAATTCATTATTACCTCTCTACGAGGAACTAGTAAATAATTTAATTTCTCATTACCTTTAATTTGAAAATTATCGTATTGTTTTATATTTAGCCAATATTTATTTACGTTATCTTTCTAGTTGTCTGTCTGTATACAGACATTCTAAATTCTATTTTCTTGAAGATTACCTTCTTTTAGTAAAATATCTTAACATATAGTGAATACCTATTTCACTTTGTTTGTTATCATAGCTACACCTAGTTTATTTGTTGGACTAGTAATTTTTCTATTTAACGTAACTTTTATTGATACTTAAGTTAGTTGGTCCTCAACTTCCTAAAATATTGTGGGATACCAATCCTAGTTTGTTTAGTTTGTAATTTACTCTGTAAATCTGTATTAACTCTCATATTTTGCCTACGTAGCTGGACAATTCAAACGTCACAGATTTTTACATTGTTTTGCCTATAATACTGATCTCTTTTTTTATGTAAATACCTGGACTAAGAGAAAGGGATAACTGCTGGATTGAACTGATCATTATATACTGGGTGGAGCAGGAAAATGATATTTTATATAACTGGCATTTCGTCTCAAGGGTAACTGCCAGTGGTGGTCGGTCCATGGAAGCAAGGAAGCAGTGCTTCCCCTGGGATTATGTAAAAAAACGCATAATTAGAATCTAATTATTATTTATCACATATATTAATCATTAAAATTTACTTTTACCCAATTTCAATAGACACGGCTCTACTTTTCAACAGCTGAGATAATGTTGCATGATAAAACAGTTACGATGACGCACTCGATTAATCGAGCTAACACGGACTCGCGCGACTTCGATATATGTAAGCATCTTCTTGAAATGCATCCCATCCCACTTCATAATCTTGATATCTGAGCCATATAGTATCGTAATGCGTTTTTTGTCTTATAGATTTTAATCTCGATTTTAATATCGATTTTAATATTATATTTAATGTTGGAAAATTTTTTTGGGTAAGGGTCCTTATTTTGAGAAAAACTACTTTTTTAACTTGCCGACGTTTCGGTAATTTTTATTACCATCTTCAGGGCAATTAATTATGAGTTTTCCTGGTCACCATAAAATATATATGAAACAGGAAACAAACAGATAAAATCGTTGGGTATTAGGAAACCTTCTTTGTTGTACTTATGTAACATATATACACATATATATATATATATATATATATATATATATATATATATATCACTTATAAATGTACAATTATCAGACTCTAGTGTGTAATGGTGTACCATTACACACTAGAGTCTGGTAATTAATTGTTACATTTATAAGTGATATATATATGTGTATATATGTTACATAAGTACAACAAAGAAGGTTTCCTAATACCTAACGATTTTATCTGTTTGTTTCCTGTTTTATATATATTTTATGGTGATCAAGAAAAACTCATAATTAATTGCCCTGAAGATTGTAATAAAAATTACCGAAACGTCGGCAAGTTAAAAAAGTAGTTTTTTTCAAAATAAGGACCCTTACCCAAAAAATTTTCCAACAATAAATAAGTCGGTCTAAAAACTTTTCTATTATTATATTTAATATTAATCTTCCTAGTATTATTCTCAGCTTTTGTGCTATATTTGTAAAAACTTTTTTGGTGTTTCTAAACCTGTGGTGCGGCGACAAGTGATTTTTTAAAACGTTGAACATTAGTGCGCGTGTAAGCAGTTTTAGAATTGCTTATTAAATTTGGAAGCTGGTCCTAGCACTGTGGAAAATATTATTTGCATTTGTGTGGTGTGCAATTTGTTGAAAAGGCGATTTTCAACATATTCGTTTCAAGATAAACTGGATATTATTAGAAACGGGAGACCAACACCTGATTTAAAACTCTTAAAAACGAAAGTTAAATCATGCTATAGGTACTTTAATATTGAAATGTACAGTGCTAATCAGTGGTTAACGAGTTTTGAAAATTTGTGTAAACTGTTTTGTTGGCCATGTGTACTTTTCACGAAATGAAAAAGGTGTTTGAAATAAAAATGGTTTTTCAGATTTAAACAACATTCACAAAGTGACAAAAAGGCATGGTAAGTGTGAAACTCATTTGCGAGCGGTGCTAAAAGAATAAGCATTTGGAAAATCACGAATTGAGCATTCATTAGATCAGCAGTTGAAAGAAAGTGACCGTGAGCATAATGAACTTATAAAAAAAATCGAGGTGTTAAAAAGACTTATTGACATTTTTTGTTTTCTCGGCGAAAATGAACTTAGTTTTAGAGGTCATATTGAATCTCGGAGCGTTGCTAATAGTGGCAATTTTATCAATTTAGTTGATTTATTAGCAAAATACGATACAATAATTTTAAGTAACCATCTGGAACACTCCACGATATTTCGCGGTACATCAAATCATATTCAAAATGATTTGATTCAGTCGATAAGCAATATTGTTTTAGACAAGATCAAGCAAGAAATAAAAAGCTCCTTTTGTTGCAATTATGTTAGATGAAATGATATTACGAATATTAGTCAGTTGTCAATCGTAGTACGCTACATAAATCCAAATGGGAAAGTCCAAGAGCACTTTTTAGGATTTTAGACGTAACAACGCAAAGAACGGCCGCAGCTTTATATACTACAGTTTGTCAGATAGTCGATGATCTACAGTGTGGTGCTAAACTTATCGCCCAAAGTTATGATGGGGCCGCTGTAATGGCCTGTGAATTGGGGGGTGTGCAGGCCAAAGTAAAAGAGATTTTTCAGAATGTAATATTTGTACATTGTTTTGCGCATCGATTAAATTTAGTTCTTGCTCAATCTGCAGCGTGTCTTACAGAGTGCAAAGTATTTTTTTCAAGTATTAGTGGAATGGCTGCCTTTTTTTCAAAATCATCAAAACGGACAGGAGCTTTAGATTTGGAAGTACAGAAGAGACTACCCAGAGTTGCTCCAACACGATGGAATTATAATGGGAGGCTAGTA
This sequence comes from Rhamnusium bicolor, assembly GCA_029963845.1. Taxonomy (NCBI): domain Eukaryota; kingdom Metazoa; phylum Arthropoda; class Insecta; order Coleoptera; family Cerambycidae; genus Rhamnusium; species Rhamnusium bicolor. Next base: position 55,255 of record JANEYF010002071.1, on the reverse strand, counting down.
CAAACTGTATCTGTATATCGACAGCCTCTAATTGATTTATTTGAAAATATTTTACAAAGCAAAGATGATTGGGACATTGAGACTTTGAATGGATCCAGAAGTTACTTAGATTCATTGAAAAGAGACTTTGATTTTAATTTTTTGTTAAATATTTTCTCCGAAATATTCCCATTTACTGACAATTTAATCAATATTTTGCAAACTAAATCAAATGACGTTTAATTTTTTGTAAAGAGAATTGAAGAATTCAAAAATTTGATTTGTAACAAAAGAAATGAATTTGAAAAGTTCTGGGAGAAAACTAGTAATGACAATTTAGAACCGCAAAGAAAAAGAATACGAACTGAATTTATAGTGGATCATAGAACTTCATATCGAAGACATTTTATCGAAATTTTGGACAATATCACTGGGCAACTAAATAATAGATTTAAAAATTGTAGTGCTATACAATTTTTAGAATTTTGTAATTTTAATGAATTTAAAAATAAACAGTTTCCACAAAACGCACTTCAGTCATTGAGTGATAACTACGGGAAATTTTTTTGATATAATTGGGTTACGATCGGAACTTTCAGTTATTTATGCTACAAAAGATATTAGTCAGAAACATAACGCCAACGAACTGATTATCTTTATAAAAGAAAATAGGTTGGATCAGGCCTACTCTGAAATGTTGAAATTGTGTGAATTAGTGTCGACGATACCTGCAACTAGTGCTTCGGTTGAACGCAGTTTTTCGACCTTAGAAAGAATAAAAACTTTTTCAAGAAATTCAACCAGTGAAGAGCGGCTTTCAAAATTGTCCCTGTTGACAATAGAAAGTGACTTTGTGAAGGAGATGTCCCAAAATTCAAACTTTTACGACGAAGTTATTTCCGACATCGCAAAAAAGGAGAGGCGGATTAAACTACATTATAAATAGGTAGGTATGTGCATGTTAACTACTTAACTAGTCGGCTCAATTTATAGTTGGCTAGAAAGTGCACGATGGCTGTGTGACTGAACAAACTCTCTATTTCGCTGCGGGTTCAATCCCCGCCACCGGCGCTGGCAATGTCGGTGGGTATGGTTGTGTGTCTGCGTTTTTTTCATAAGTGTAACTCTCGCCCGTGCAGCTTCGGCTTTGGAATCGGGGGTTGTCTAATTTTTGTGGTGTTTTTATGTTTTATGTTTATTGAGGAGTGGCGGTCCTACAAGTGTACTTTTTTTCTAGATATCATAACTTTGCAGCTTTCGACATTTGCTTTAAAATGAGTTACGGAAGCCACGCCCCTTTCTTAAAAAAATGTTTGCCTCGCTTCGCTCGGGGCTCGCACTGCCATCACCCTATATCACAAACTGCTTCCTCTGTATTAAAACTCACCGCACGCCCCTGGTAACTGCAGTACTGACAGTGGTGATTTAACTGACACCGAACCCATTAAGAACTTCGCCGTTGGTGGATTCTTCGCTGGACTAACCCATTTGAAGTTATGTAAGATCTTCGTCCCAACTGAACGTTTATATTTGGTCAGAAGAATGTTTATAAAAAATCAGTCACCTTTTTTTTGTTTATTTCTTGGTCTTCAATCAAAGCTAGTTTTTTTTAACTGAAAGAGGCCATCTTAGCCTATGTAAATTTTATTACATATTTTTACAAGTTTATTATATTTTTTATTTAATACTATCTTTTTATTCAACTTCCTTCCCAACAGAATTCAAGAATTAACGTTATCTTTACATTTTAAAGTAAACTTTTAATAATTTGGTACTTGCAAAAGTTGTGGCACCCAACCTAGATTTTGGTGAAAACTCACATCAATCTAAGTCCTTATTCACGACCTGCTAACTGAGCTACAAGAGTAGATAAGCAAAGGGAATGTAGGACCGGAAGTGAGCTCGATGGCATGTGTTCATCGAGAGCGTCCAAGAGGTCATTGAAGAGCTTATGCTCACTGTCGTCGCTGAAGAAGTCTTCAGCGTTGAAGGGCTTATGGTCATTGTCGTCGCTGAAGAAGTTTTCAGCTCCATACAATAGTATGACGTCAGACCGACCCGAAGGGCACTCAAGTTTGTGAAAAAACATGGCCGCCGGGGATTAGAGAAAAAACATGCGCAGTGGGGATTGTCATATGAGAAAAAAAAAAGATCGATGGGGCTTAGAGAAAAAAACATGGCCGCCGGGGCTTAGATAAAAAACATGCGTAGTAGTGGGGTGGATTTTTTGTTTTTCGCTTTTAACTCGAGAACCGTTGAAGATAGCTAAAATTTGAAATATGTTTTGATTCGATGTTACATATGGGCTATCACGTGGTGTGGGTGCAACCTTGTATGTAGTGCCTTTCTGGTTGTGAAATTTTTTGTCTGAAGCCGGGATGACTCGCCAGTTTTAATACTTGAATAAATAATTTATATTAATGTACAGCAGCAGAGTAGCGGATGTGTGATAAGAAAACCGCAAAGTATGATATGATGCTGTAACATTTGTGTAGAGAAGTCAACTAATTGAAATTTTTATCACTGACCTATATAAATTAAAGTGAAACAAAAGAAATGTTGAAACTGAGATTTGAACTCAGAACCTCAAGATCTTCAGTCTAACGCTCTCCCACTGAGCTATTTCAACTAGTAATAAAAGATTCTTATATATAAATTAAACGCAAAATAGCATTTCTATTAAATACTTTATTTTTATAATTTATAATTTATATATATTTATATAATTTTTTTTTTTAATTATTTTAAAGCATTCATGATGATGGATGGTGGCTTGTGGTGGCGGTAGATATCCACGGTGATGATGCCACTATAACAGAATAATTTTATGAGATAAAAAATAATACGCTTTTAAAGTGTTAAGGTAAATATATATGGTAATTTAAGGATTAGAGTTTAAAAAAAAATAAATGATTAATAAACCCCAGCATGGTGTCTTCTATAAGAACATGGAAACACTGGGATTATCGACCAGGCTGACACTCGCCTTTCTAAGGTCAGTCGGCCTTAAATCGGAGACCGAGGGATCCACTTTGGCCTGTCAAGATGATGTTTTCAACACCTTGGTCTACCATAGCCACGTGTGGAGTGTAGAGGTTCCTGACATTAACTGCAGGACCTGTCGTCGGGCGCCGGATTCGTTCATGCACTTACTCTCTGCATATCCCATATATGCGATTTTGGCCTACATCCACCGATATAACGTGGCATTACGAGTGGTATACTACCATCTAAGGCACTCGTACGGGGTAGACCAGACACCAGTGCTGCCTTACGTTCCTGGAGATATTGAGTCCGTTGTCGAGAACGAGTAATGCCGGATTCACATGAACTACTCGTTCCCGACGACGGTCAGGTTATTCCAAGCCAACAAGCCTGACATAGTCCCCCTGACCATCAGCTCAAGGTGATGTATGTCATCGAGTTCTCAGCATCTACGGAGAAAAACAACATCTTGAAGGAGGAGGAGAATCGGACTATACCGTTATCTCCAGTATGAGCTCCAAATGCTGTACCCAGGCTATTCGGTCAAAATGGTAGTCCTAATAATGGGTGTCCTCGGAGGGATAAAGCCTACGCTGCTCTCGGAACTGAAGACCATACCGGCCTGCCAAAATCAGCTGAGTGGCTGGCAGGCTAAATGCAGAAGGCGGTCATTCTGGGTTCTCTCGGGCTGCTTAGGTCACACGATTCTGGAATTTACAGTCACTAATCCCGCAGGATCTGGGAAGTGGTTAATATGCTGGCGCGACTTCTGTGACGCGTTGGAGGCCACGAGAGGACTGTCCAGCGTCGGGAAACCGGATAATATTTATAATAATAGTAATAATAAATATTTCAAGATACCTTCTGTTGAGGCCTTTCACTACAAATGAATTTTGACAAATGAACATTCCAATATCGTTTTTTACCACATGAAAGAAGTGGAAAATTTATACTATTAAGTATAAATCAAATTTAGTCCATAAAATTGCTTACAGTTGCAGCAGAATTTATAACAATCCGATAAAGAAATATGTAAAATTATAGTCATCCCTGTATACATAAATGAACACAAACTGATTTTTTTGTTTATTAAACTTTAGTTTACATATGTAGTTTTTCACCGGTAGATATATGAATAAATAAAAATAACGTTTTTTACAGAGTAACTTTAATTCTCTTCTTTCAAAGTTTCTTTGATAAATTTCTATTAATTTTTTCAAATCTTCATACATACGGAAATTTGTTTCTGTTCAGACTACACGAAAATATTTGCACTGAAATCCTACATTAGTTACATTATTTTATTTTTTACAATATTTGACGATGATAATTAACAATAAAACCAAATACCTCATTAGGTAAGCATGACTGATAATTTATTTTTTAAATTTTTAAGTGAAATTATTATATTTTTAATGTTTTTACATTTACCATTACCTTTTTTTGATTGACATATATATAAGTGCTATTAGGTAAATTTATGAAATATTAAATTTTTTTCAAAATGTTTGTTTTTTTAATCTTTTAACAAAAATTTAGTCTGTGTATATACTATATTTCCAAAGTTTTATAGAAAATGTATGTTATTTGTTGTAGTTTTGAGAAAGACAATAAATACTATCGAAACACCGAGTTAATGAGAAATTTATCCAATTCCGACAAAATATCAATATTGAGTAGTGGTGGATATGGATCTCCTATTAAAAACGATTTTTTTTCTGGTGTTTCTATTGATGATGCTCGAAAAATAAAGGGGAATTGGAAATTCCCGCTTCCAACTCACTATTATTTAAAGGTGAGCTTTTTGCTGTAGCAGTTTGCATCCCCGAAATTCTGAATCTATATACACAAAAATTTACAACATACATTTTTTTTTGTTTAAAGATTTTGTACATCAACGCGCATACTTTTGAATACGTCGTTAATTTTTCTGTTAAAATCATATTGTACAATTTAAAATGTTCATAATTTTAGGTGTTGTATTAGTTAATGTATTTAGTTTTAAACCAGGACCGGCCCCGTTTTGCCCAACCTAACAATTGCTTCGTTGCCAAATTCAGGGGGATGCTAGGTCGGCCACGGACCGGGTGTCCGGCGAGGGCAGTATATATTGTGTTTTTGCTTTTAATTTTTAATAAACTGTTTTAAATTGAATTGAATTGGTAATGTGTTTTAAAAAAATAAGTCCTAAATATTTCACGATGTCACTTTTTTTCTGAATTTAGGTCCCCATGATTAAGACTGACACAATGATTTTATTTTTTCGTAAAAACATTTGTAACACCTTCGATTTTACACATTAATTTTGACCTTCCACTAGTCATAGTATATGTACGGTTGCCTGTACTTTAACGGTGTGGGTATAGATCACAATGTCATCAGCATACATGGTCAATTTGGTGTTCCGAAACTCTGGAAAGTTACCGACGAATTAGTTATATAACTTTGCTATACTACCGACCATTGGGGTGTTGAGAGTGCATACGAAATATCCATTATACTTAATAAGTTACGGTCCTGTACTCACATGAATTGGACAATATTAAACTCAATACATGTTTTTGAATTTCAATTTTTGAGTTTTGTCTTATTTACTCCCACGTACGTAACAAAGAACTATGACAGAACAAATATGTCCTACAATATCAAACTATTTCACATTTTCTCTACATAGAGACAAATATAGATACTGAAATAGCAAGTTGTTTAGATAGAAACAGTCTTATTAAATTCTTACAAATATTTAATAAAACTATCAGTTTCAGAGTTCTCAACTCAATTTTAGGTAAATTATAACATGAGATTTATAATTAAAGTAAAAGGAAGTAATATTTTATATTCGTCATATCGGGAAGTATAATGCAAATTATTAATAGAATCCAAGAGAAATGTGTTATGTAGAAGCCTTCTCTTGGAACATATTAATAGTTTGCATTGTGTTTCCTAATATGGCGAATATAAGGTGTTACTTCCTTTTACTTTAATTACAAACCTCATGTTAATATTTTACCCGAAGATGGAGTTTTGAGAACTCTGAAAATATTTGTGACATTCCAATAAAACTTTTTAACTAAATAAATTGTTATTTTAGCATGACTTCTCACATGAGTACCCAAGTATAAAATATAAAATAAAGATATCTTCCAAGTCTAGGAAACCAACCTACACATGTGAAATTAAATGATTTATTTTATAATGATGGAGGAAACTTTACGTTAAAGCGACATTATATACGTTATAGTCGAAACCGTCACTCTTTGGCTAATACAAAGGATCTGCACTGTTGTCGCAGCTTGACTACGACACCAGTTGCATCATTAAAATTCCAGTAGTGTCTCTTAGGTGAGTATGCACAAGGCGGGAGGGACAGTCTTTGAAGCTGATTGAAGTACAAGTCCAAGGAATTCCCTTGCATAATTCCAGCAAACTGGTTTGATATGTTTACAGCATCTCGCCTGATCGACACTTATGATATTATTTGTGGAAGGAGGTCTTTCTAGAAAAAGTGTACACAGGAAAACCCAAAACAGATTGTTAAACGAACATCAAATATTTAGAATTCGTGCAGTAATATGGAACAAGTTTATCTGTGGTATCTATCGATATAAAATGCTTAAACAGATATTATTGAGTAGTAAATATAGGATTTGCCATAAATTAGAATGAATCGATTGCTGTGGCCTTTTAAAGATTAATATTTTTATTAGTATCACACGCATCTGTCTCCATAGTATTATTATGTTTTTTCTGAAAGGAAAAATTCTTAAAATTCTATCAATGAATACAAATTAATTTACGGAGCCTGTAAATATAAATAACTGCAATTTTTTTTCATCTTCTTTAATTAAAATTTCATATACATACCATACATTATTGATAAACAACTTAAGTCTCAAATGACTCGTAAAATAATGATTAGGGATAATGATAGTGTTTCAGTGATATCCTTTTTTTCAACGACATTTAACTTACTGAACACAGTCTATGGATCTATTCATTGAATAAAATGTAGGTTTACCTATCTACACAGTTAAATCTGTAGATATTGAGAGGTCATTTTCAAAATTACAGAATATCTAAAAACATGCTTCTTGCTGTAGTGACTGTGTTAATTAATTAACACATCAATCACCTCTCAATGATGTCAACTGAGTTGTAGATGCAATCTTGTGATAAGATGTTTGTGGAAAATGATTTTAGTGTTTGTGTTACACTAAAAGGTCCAACCTTCTTGATGTATGTGATCAGTATCTACAAACGATTTTCCGTAACTTAATGTTGGATATAACAGTAATCACCAAAATGAGGCAATAAGTTATAATAATGTATCATTACATTACATAAGAAATAGTTTACTCATACATCACAATTCTTAAGCCTATCCTACTTTTTGACAATCACCTTAAAATTCGACATCTAATAATGAGTCTCAACGATCGTCAAGTGACGTGATCAGATAACAAAATAATAGTTATATAAAAAGAGATAAACAAGAAATTTACCATATATTTACTGAAAAACTAGGACACGAAGAATTATGTAATCCTACTAATTGATATAACATTATTAAGTGAAGAATTATATTCGAAATTTGAGGTATTCTCATTTTTTGATGTGCTTGGACCATTTCAGAAATTTCTTTATTTGAAAAATTAACTTGAAGATCTGTCAAGAAATATTATATCTTACCTAAGTTTTCAATAATTATTAGTCTATAGTTTAACAATTATTTGTACAATAATTAATCTTACCTGATTAAAATGCATATCGACAATTTCAAAAAACAATTTTAAGTGTAAAATAAATATTTCCTCTTCATAATTTACTTTTCTCTATGAAACGAAACTATGCACTTACAATATCCGATGTAATTAAATATCCTAGTGTCTATCTACATTAAAGTATCTGGGCTTTAGGGCATTCGCCTCGAACATTGTCAGTGAATGTCAGCTCCTAATAATGGTATAAATTTGAATTTCCTCTCTACGTTATCGGTATCGGGTTTTATGACACTTTTTTTTTATTTTTTGTACACGTTTTATTACATTTTTATTAAAAAATACGCAAAATGTCTTTAGTTCCTTTACCAGAAAAATGTAATAAGGTTTTATGTTTCGGATTTTCTTTATCGAACAAATAGTACATTACTCTGATAGAATGACAAATCTTTCATATTTCAGTTATTATTACTTTCTTTTAAGGTCCATTTGTGTTCCTTATTTATCATATTATTTTTTAAAGATATTAATATACAGCATGTCTTTATAATGCACCTACCTGGTAAACTAATCACACAGTAATCAATGTGTGAGAAATTTGTTGGTGTGCCATTTATTAATTATGCCTGCGAGTAACACGAATTCCTGTCTAAACTGTAGGTTTCCATCTTTTATACCGAAACAGTAATATAATAGTATTATGTAAAGATAACTGGTAATCAATTCACTGGTAATTTACAAAAAAAATTTATGTGCAAAAATATCAATGGAGAAAATTTCAATAAAAGCAATCCAATCCAATCAAATAAATCCGTTATAACAACTAAATACACAAGTTGTAGGAATGTGGGTTGCGTTGAACTGTGTTGCTCCTAGTTCCTTTTCCTGTTTTTTGTCCTGGATGGTTCGTAGCGAGGACTGGAGGTACCATGGCCATCTTGAGGTTTCAGTTTTAACATTATATTTTATAAATCATAAAACGTCCTTCTTTTTCTGGGATTTATTTCGGAGGTACTATAAGTTGTGACCTGCCGTTGTGTAGTGGTTTGGCGATCACAATATCAACGTCTGTTGGATACGTCTGCTTGAATTCAGCCTGCTGGTAAGCCCATGTAATCTTTTAATTTTTTTTTCATAGTTTTAATTAAAGTTTTTCCTAATAGTGTCGTCCTTCCCTGGAGTCAGAAATTCGCGAGTAGTAGTAAATTTCGACAACCGCAATTTATGCGTAAGTATTTAAATTTGTTCTTTTGTGGTTCTTTTTTTTTGGGATATTTCTTTTACTCTTACAGGTTCTCTTTTTTTTTTTTGGTTATGAAAGCTGTGAACCGGTTCTTTATCCTTTGCGTGGACATATTTCTCTCCTGAGAGTCTAGGCTTATCTAAGATTTTTTTTTTCGTTAGGGCTGTCTTTGCGTCCTGCTACGCTGAGCGACGTCCAATGCAATTCAGGAGTTATGTAGTCACTTCCAGTCGGTTCCAATTACACAACCCCCGTTAGACCCCAAATACTTACTTCAGACTAAAATATATACTGAGTGTTTTATTGCCTTTCCTACATATTTATCCATTTCATATTCAGTGTTTTTTTTATTGAAGACATAACGATAACAACTTATTTCCGGATTTTTCTATAAAATCATAGTTTACCTTTTAATGTACATAAAAATCAATAGTAATTAGTGAATATAATTACAGTTTTCATTTTAATTAAATTTTATGTTTTGCAGTTTAATATTTGCTTATATCTTTGTGTAGGTATTATTTTTTTTTTCATATTTAAGAATTAAGTATTTACTTGACATCTAGATATTCAGGGGTAATTACGTGTTCTACTTAGCGGACGTTTGGAATTAAACGATGCACTAAATTAGAATACTTGTTTATTGATATAAGTTACTAGCACAAAGTATAAATTAGCTCTGGCGATGAGGAATCCGGATTCTATATTTATAGGATTCCTTATCGTTCACAAATACGTCAATCATTTACATACAATCGTTTACAATTACGTCAATAATTGGATATAACAATAGCTATCATGCATAAATAACATAATGATATCAAAATATATACAGAGCCGGAATGAAGTCACACGTGTAACTCCTCCCATCTTAAAAGGGAAGCCGGGGGTCTGCAGGAGATTCGGCTTGCGTACAAGGTTGTATGGTTGCTTGGTCCTTTGCTTTGTTGAAAAAGACTGCTAGTCCTTCTTTTGGTTTTTTACATTTGATATAGAAGAGGACTAAAACAAAAGTGATTAGGCATATTACAATAAAAATTTTCCAAGCATAATCATAATGCCAAGGTATAGGCTTGAGGTCTTCTATATGCACTGGTTGTAGATGGGTGATTAAGTTTTGTTCCCTGTAGAGACTGTCTAGGGAAATGTTATGTAGTGGAACCATAGGGAATCCTTGTAGTGAAATATTTGGTACAAGGTATGTGGTGCTGGTGGAGATTAGGTCTTCATATTCGTATATCTTTTCATCTACTGAAAATTTGCATCCAGGTGTCATGGTTATTTTTGAGTTCTGTGAGATAGTCTTCGTATTAGAGATTCCTGCTCTACAACTATATTCGATGGTCGTGCTTTTGCTGACTATTAGTATGTAGTCAGAGGATTTTAACTGAAGTACATATGGTGTCTTATAAACAGTCCTAATTACTTGACAGTTTCTAGGTTTCCTATGTCTGAAAATATCTAGAAGGCAATCAGATTCGGTTTCATATCGGACTTCAGGTGTATAATAAATATTCTCAACAACGTTTGGTGGCGAACTAAGCCATTGGTGGTTGTATTGTGAGTCAGTGACAAGGTATTTAGGATAATAAAAGAGAGAAACATTAAGGACGGGGATAGGTATCACATGATACAATTCAAGGCGTGGTTGTGTTGCCAAAATTGGTACTGATAAAGTAATATAATAACAAAATTTCTCATAATATAACCTTGGTTGGAAATAAGTATAATAAGACTGTATATATCCAAAACGGGGTATTTCATTAAGAGGATATAGTGTACGTAAGTGTGTTACAATATCATCTATTTCTGAAGGGCTTAATAAAAAGAAACTAATTTGATTAAGGTGAAGGAGGCTTATAGTTTGTTCAATTTGTTGAACATAATAGAGTATTAGTTCAAATTGGTTAATTATAATTTGCCTTTGAAAGTTTATACTAAGTTGATCTGAGAAGTATTTGATGTTTTGTTCTAATTTTATATTGTTAGCTTCAATTTGTTTCATTATAATGTTTGTTTTGTTGGTAAATGATTTTAATAATGAAGTACGCAGATTAATTTCTGTTCCGAGTTTCTTTTCATTTGCTAATAAAGTATTTAATTTGGAATCAAATTGTTCCATGTCTTTCTCAGTTGCAGTGCCAAATAATTGTTTATCAATATCTCCAATGAAATTAAACAAGCCTCTCTTAATTACTCTTTTGATTGGTCTGAATTTTCGAAATTCCTGGTACAAGATTATTTTTTAGACTTTCCTCCTGGTGTACGAGTGATTCTGAAATGCCTTGGGTTGAGTTTCTTTCTTTATTTTGATTGCTCATTAAGATTATTTTGTCAAAAGTCATGTATAGTGGTTGAAGGTCTAATTTATGAATAAATGTATGGTATCGATCTATTGTGTATACCTGTTTGCCAATTTTTTCAAATAGTGCGACACTATTGACGGGGTCGAAAGTTATATCGTCTGCTAGTGTTGGTAGGATCGGTAGGATCGTGATCAGGAAGGTCAGGATGTGTGTGATGAGATTCATTGTCATCCTGCAAAGAAATTTGTTTGATAAGTTTTCTCTGCTTTCTAACCTTGTTTTTATGTACTAATCCTATGTCGGTTAGTATTTTATTATTTTTGTCGTTAATCACGGTTGTCTTTTTAAATCGCGGATAATCTTTTGGTCTACGTGGTTCTGTGCGTACAAAGACGTCTTGATCAGTGTGAACCTGTTCTGGGTTTTGTAATTTGGTATTACATTTTGTTATGACCTTTTCTTTATTGGTTGTAATTCTATCCTTGATTTGTGTATGTAAGGTTTGTAAGTTTTCCCTGTGCTGGGTAGTGTATTGGTTGATAATTAATTGAGGTGAAAGGTCAAAGGGATTTGTTCTGGGACCGTGAACTACTTCAAATGGTGTTATGTTTATTACTGAATGAATTGAGTTATTGTATAAAAGAACAGCAAGTGTCATCAGATAACTTATGGGTTTCTGGTGTTCTTGTTTTAAACATCTTATTGAATCAATAAGGGTTGAGTGAAATCGTTCAACAGGGGAGTTGGAGTTGGAATGATAGGGAGTAGTAAAATGAAGTTGAATATTGTGTAAAAGGCAAAATTCTTTGATCAATTGGTTGTTGAATTCCGTTCCGTTATCAGCTGTGATTTTGTTGGGGATTCCCATGTGAGATATAAACAGTAAAAGGGCTTCCATGATATTAATACTATTTTTGGTTTCAAGATAATAGGCTTGACCAAACTTTGAGAAAGGATCAAAGATGGTAAGAAAATATTGTTTGTCTATTATAAATGTATCAACGTGGATATGTTCAAAAGGTTTAGAAGGAGTGTTTGATGTTTGAAGTTTGATCTTTTGAGGGTTTCTATCATATTTAGATAAAAGGCAAGTTAGACATGTGTTGATATAATTGGTAACGTCAGTTTGAATATTAGGCCAATAATAGTTTCGTTGAATTGATTTAATGGTTTCTTTAATTCCTCTGTGACACGTTTTTCCTTGATGGTGATATTGTATTATTTGTTGTTTTTCGGGTTCCGCGAGGACATCGTCTACAATTTTATTTGATATTAGTATTTTAGTGTTCCCGTGATGGGTGAGAGAGGTTCGCAAGGTTCTGGTAATTTTTCTTTCCAACGAGGGGGTCGAAACTTTTAAGCAAGTGATGTTGTCTAGCGATATTAAGGGTTTTAAGAACCTGAATGTTTCATCATCATCTGAGTTACTACGGAAGGTGATAGAATGTCTAAATTTGTTAAATATTATTTTAGAATCACATATGTTAATAGGGGTAGTATTTGATTCTGTGATAATTAGTTGACTTTTGAAATGGTTGAGGGGTTTTTCTGTATAGGGTATAGTGAAAATGGGTTCTTCATGACTAGTATGTACAGTCTGATTATCATCATGATTTTCGGGTGGCAATAATTCATTTAATTCGTCTACTGTCATTAATTCGTTTTCATTTGGTTCTTCATTAAGGGTGTTTGGTTCTTCATTAAGGATGCTATCGATTATTGAATCTAAGTCACCGTATTGAGCTTGAATGCTTGCGTTATCTTCATCTTCTTCATTAATGTTACATTCTAGTTTGATTCTACTAAGGGCATCAGCAACTTTATTTTGTTTACCCTGTTTGTATTTGATTTCATAATCATATTCTTCTAATTTAAGTCTCCAACGGACTAATTTAGAGTTGGGTTCTTTTAAGGAAAATAACCATTGTAATGGTTTATGATCTGTATATATAATAAACTTGGTTCCATAGATATAAGGGCGGAAGGTTTTACAGGCCCATACGACTGATAATAATTCTTTCTCTATAGTTGAATAATTTGTTTCTGAAGGATTAAGGGTTCGTGAAGCGTAACTGATAGGGTTGTCATTTTGTGAAAGTACAGCGCCGATAGCATAATTAGAGGCGTCTGTAGTTACTTCAAAAGGTCTGGAAAAGTCAGGGTAATGTAGTAATTGGGTTATTCATTAATAGTGATTTGCAAATTTTGAAACAGTTAACATATTCGTCAGTAAAAGTAATTTTTGTATCCTTTTTTAAACAACTAGTTAGTGGTTTTGTAATTTTAGCAAAGTTCTTAATAAACTTTCTGTAGTATCCCAAGAGACCTAAGAATGATTTTATTTCGGTGGTAGTTTTGGGTAAAGGGAAGTGTTGAATTGCTTTTATCTTGTCGGGATTTGGTTTGATACCATCTGGTGTTATTATGTGTCCTAAGAAGGCTACTTCTTTTCGTAAGAATTCTGTTTTATCAATTTGAATTTTAAGATTATGTTGTCTGAAGGCTTGAAACACTAATTCCTGATTTTGTAGATGTTCTTGTAATCCATTTGAGAAAACTATAACGTTATCCATATATACCATACAGATTTTGTTCTGTAGATCTCGTAAAACGTTATCCATACATCTCTGAAATGTAGCTGGAGCATTCTTGAGACCAAAAGGCATACGGATAAATTCGTAATGACCATTGTCTACTGTGAAGGCTGTCTTTGCTATGGAGTCGGAGTGCATCTCAATTTGGTGGAATCCTGAAGCTAAGTCAATCGTGGAAAAGTATGAACATCGGCCTAGTCTATCGAGTATGTCTGTAATATTAGGTATCGGATACCTATCATCAGTGGTTTTTTCATTGACTTTTCTATAGTCGATTACCAGTCGCCATTTTCGTTTTCCACTAGCGTCCATCTTCTTTGGGACGATCCATATTGGTGATGACCAAGGGCTTTGCGAGGGTCTGATTACATTATTCTTCAACATTTCGTCTATCTGTTGACTAACTTCTTGTTTGTGAATATAAGGGTAGCGATAGCTTTTTGCGTGTACTGGAATGTTGTCTTTGGTTGCAATCTCATGTTTTACTGAGTTGTTAAAACTTAAAGCGTCATCAGGTTTTTTGAAAATGTCCGTGTACTTTTTACAAAGCTGGAAAAGTTTTGTGCGTTCTTCTTTATTTAAGTGTGATGTACGTAAAAGGGAAGTTAGGTCTGGTACCTGGCTGTTTGTATGTTCGCTTCGTATAGTGTAATCATATGTATCATATTCCGACATTGGACTAACTTTTAATTTATTCGGGTCGAAACAATGAATTTGGGTATCGTAATTGTGTATTTCAAAACATATTTGTCCATTATTAACTTTTGAGACTGTTGCAGGAAGGTAGTATTCATTTGATTGAATTTCGGTAATTAGGAGTTCTGTGTTATCGGGATAATTGGTAGGTAGAGTTAGTCTTGAAATTTGATGAGGTGGAATTTTAATTAGTTGGTTTGTATTCAGGTCTTGGTACGGGGATCGATATAATATGGGTAGGCAAAAGTAGTTATTTGAAATAGTGTTATGATTAGTTGAGATGTCAATCTTCAATTTTTTAATGTCTTCAATGCCTAGAGCACCGTCGAAGAAATTATGGAAATCGAACAAGATAACTTCTAGATCTGTTTGAGCATTGAATTCTGGAAAGCAAGGAATTCTAGCTTGATGATTAACAACTATTTGTCCTGATCCAGTTTTGATTTGGATTGGGTCAAAAATGATTTTATTTGGGTAGTACTTTTGAGCTACTTCTGGTTTGATAATGGTTTTAGAACTACCTGTATCGAGGAGTAGTTTGAGAGGGGGATTATGAATCTGGATATAGGGAAGGGAACTATTAGTTAAGTTGTGATTTAGTTCCAAGTAGGGTTGTCCGAATCGGTGTCCGTCGAAAAATTTGATTCTTCGATATATTCTTCATTGAATTGTGACTCACTGGTTTCTTCTGGTTCATTTTGATCATAATATGGATTGGTGGTTATGATCATAATTTGGATTAATGGGGTTAATATCAAAAGGGTCATTTGGGTTAACTTGATCATTATAAAAGGGCTATCGTAAGAATATACTCGGGGTGTAATATCGGCTTCATTGAAATTGAGATTAGTTTTAATAGAGGATATGCTTGACATGGGTGTTGGTTTGTATGGTGTGTTTGAGTGATTCTTTGGTGTACCGAAGGCTTGTTGATTAGTGGGGTAATTATGCTTAACCGGCATTGAATTTCCGGGCTGCATGGATTTATTTTGCCAATAGGACTGATGAGGCTGATGTTGAGATTGTTGGAAATGTTGATTTGGTCGGGATTGTTGAAATTGTTGGTATTGTTGGTATGGTGGGCGGGATTGTTGGAATTGTTGGTATGGTGGGTGAGATTGTTGGAATGGGATGTGGAATTGGTATGGTGGGCGAGATTGTTGGAATTGTTGATATGATGGGCGAGATTGTTGGAATTGTGGATTTGGAGTTTTGTTATTTTTATGGGTAGATTGTTTAATGGTTCGTTTATAGTGTTGAATTTGTTCCTCTTTGGTAATGAACATAACTGCATCTTCTAAGTTATCTATTTCTTTCGTTCGTACCATTTGTTGAAAATTAAGAGGAAGGTTTCTAACATAAGTATCTAAACTAAGTTTTTGAAAAACTGAACTCAAGGCTTCTTTTACTGCACGAGAGTCTGGGTGTTGTCTCAATTTGGACATTAACAATGATTGACATTGTAAAATTCGGTTACTAAAATTAACTAATGACTCGCGTCTTGAATCGTAATGTAAATGAATTAAATCTTGTTGCAAAATATCTAAATCGCGAGGATCACCAAAAGTTTGGAGGAGGATTTGTTTCATACTTGCCCAAGAATTTACTTCTAATCTAGTAGAGATATTAATTCTAGCTTGACCTTGCAATTTATTTTTAATTGCTCGTAATAGAAATTTGTTCTGCACTTCATTATCTGCAGCGTAATTTGTGATTAATTCATCACTAGCATCAATAAAATCATTTAATAAAGATGGAGTACCATCAAAGTTTGGTATCACATCAATAAACATTTTAAGTAATTGATATTGTATATTTGGACTTGGAGTTGACATTGTATTTTCAATTATAGTAATAACTTGCAAAAAAAAAATAATAATAATAAATAAAAAAAGGTTCAACTTAATCTAACTATAAAACTACTCGAATTACTGATATGCAGTCAATAAGTTCGATTTGGATATACTTTCCAAGGGTTTACGGTTTATCGATATTCAGTCGATAAATTCGGAGAGACAAAAAATATGTATGCACTTGAATTATATCAATAGAAAGGAGAATGGATAAGAAAGAAGACTCACAGACTTACCAATGACTTGACCTGGGTCGATTCTTGGTCCTGGTTCCTTGTGTTAGTGCCTTAATGACTGAAGTCAATCAATGGATGCGAATTCTGGATTCTGGGTCCAAAGGGCACTATCCTACCGACTGCGCCAATTACGTGTTCTACTTAGCGGGCGTTTATGGAATTAAACGATGCACTAAATTAGAATACTTGTTTATTGATATAAGTTACTAGTACAAAGTATAAATTAGCTCTGGCGATGAGGAATCCGGATTCTATATTTATAGGATTCCTTATCGTTCACAAATACGTCAATCATTTACATACAATCGTTTACAATACGTCAATTGATTAAGACCTTGGATATAACAATAGCTATCATGCATAAATAACATAATGATATCAAAATATATACAGAGCCGGAATGAGGTCACACGTGTAACTGGGTTGAACACTGATTTGAACAATAATTTTTTTGAGCGTATTCATTAACCTGAATAAATTGTTTATAAAAAAAATTTCTTTCCTTCCTCGGCATAAGTTGCGTATGTGAAAACTTTACCTAAATTCATCATTTCAAAGGCTTCGTAGACTAAAGATACTGAAGTGACGCACTCAAAAATAAACTTTTGTTACAATAATCTACTTTCATTCCTTATTAATTAATATACCGACTTAACTTCAATTAGAACTTAAATGTTAATTCTGCTCTCCCTTTACTAATTATTGTTACTGTATTAGTAACATATTTTTTTTATTATTTATTTACTTTATTTTGTTCTGTATTCTAACAAAACCGGGAAGATAAACTGCAAAATAAATTTCGTTGGGAACTTTACCTCGCAATTTACTTATAAATTTGCCACCAGTTTTTAACCTAAACAACCTCAATGGGTTAGTGTCACCAAAAGCCAACCACAATTTAAACGGTTTGAGGGACATCTCCTCTTTTTTCTCTTTTGGCTATAAAAAAGATTTTTCCGTATTTATGTTGGTTCTTAATATGTGGAATTTATTAATTACAGAGGATGGTTAATGTCTGTATCAGCTATATATAGATTAGACCAATATTAATCAGTACCAACCTGAAAGACACAATAACCCGAACGAATTATTGTCGTTCGTTGTAACAGTTGGATTTTTAAAATTAATTACAAATTTAAAGCCAGATCAATCTAGCAATAACAGACACAAAATGCTTTTAAAATGTGACTTTATTAAAAATAAATACAATAAGAAGTAGTCTTAACCTAAGGTAATATTCATAAGCTTTGTTATAGATGCTGCATCGGCATCTTCATATTTAACTGGTAAGTAGGTCGTCTCTGTAACTTCTGACCTGCGGTGTTGAATTTGAACATTATATATTCAGGAAATGCAAAAGGTACTTTTTTTCATCTTTATAGCTTCTTCTTCTAATTTCGATTGGTTTTTTCTTGAAGCCGTTTTAATATGTATTTATTTCAATCTAGGAAACACAACATAGATTGATTGTTATTATAATTATAATATATTCACAAATAGTAATAGACACTGAAAATTATACCTAACGGTACAATAATCCTCTCATTTTATTTAACTAACAATTAAATAAAGTAGCTACACATAGCTATTACTTTCTTAGTAGACAATACATATCTTGAAGATTTATAAAGTTATATCATACAAGGAAACGCTTAAGCTTTAATTGCTATGGACCACTAGTGAAGAATTTTTACTTAATAAAAGGAAATTCTTCTTGAGGCTATCGCGACCTTCATTCGTAGACCTGTTTCTGGTAGTTGTCTTCAATTAGTACAAAGTAGGAACATCCAATGTCTACTACAATTTAAAATATCATCCTTATGTATAACTTGATTTTCACAATTTTATTAAATACGATGTAGCTTTGACAATTTACAAAATGTTGTTAGATGTTCTCCTAGGAATAAATGAAAAATATGATATACTTAACTTTAACTACTCCGGATAATGGTAATTTTCATGATAAAGGTAACTGCATTATTACTTCGGTAGGCTTTACATATTTCTATGATTTTTTTCGAATGATGAAGTGTTGGGTATAGCAATTTATTTGATTTTCAATTATTTTTGTTATTTTCTGTAATTCGAACTACAGATCATTTGGATCTATTATCAGAGAATGCATCAGACCTATTCTAGCAACATTAATTGATTCAATTTCTTCTAGATTTCTTACAATTTCTGTTATAGCAGGATTAGCAGGAATTAGTAGGTTGTGCATAGTATGTAGTAGTGATAGCCATATTTTCTGTGGCGTAAATATCCTGTTTTCCAGCTGTGCTTGATTTGCATAATTCTGCTTGTTATAGTTAATTCTTAGTTTTCCAATGTTTTAATAAATTTATTAAATGTCAACAGTATTTTCTAATATCGAGATTTGATTTGAACTCATATGAGATATTTTATTTTGACCTAGTAATTTTTGTATTCCTTTTTTATATATTTCACCATCTTCACCATCACCATCTTCAGCAAGTGTAATCCTCGTCCGTGCAGCTTCAGTTTTTGATTTGAGGGTTGTTTAATTTCTGTGGTGTTTGTTTATTACTTATTTATCTTGAATCTCTAGATTTCCTGTTATTAATTTAACTGCTCTTCCAATTATGTTACTTAGTCCCCTCTTCATAATTGTGCAAATTTTAATTCCACCATATCTAACATGTGCTTACTTGTAGCTAATTATGTTTTAAATTCTCTTACGTGTTTCCGCACTTTGTACTATTATAGTAGTCATCCAACTTATTATTTCTAGCCTATTATGATTATCAATCTTAAATAAAATATCATTGTATTAGTTTGTTGCAGATCTCTTTATGATACTTTTATCACAAATATACATTTAATTTTAGAACTTATTTACGAACATAAAATTCTTATATTTTTTGACGGAAGATTTTAATGTAAAATCAATAAACGAAAACTACGAAACTTTTCAGAACTTCCTACCTCATATAATCTTAAACCCAAAATGTTGGATCCAACTCGTACATGCACTACAACTGAAAGTATAATTGTCTAGATATATAACAAATATTTTTAATAATAATTATTGTAAAAGTGCTGTATATGATAACACGATTTTTAATCACCGAACAATTCTTTTCTCAATGCATTGTGGTGGACTGTAAATATGAATTGTTTTATTACTGCATTATATAATGGAACTTGGAGTAATATTTATTCAGCTAATGGAACTGAAATCAAATGTTTAATTTAATTTTTTTATGATACGTTAACTATTATTTTAATAAAGAATGTCCAGTATGTCCACAAAGATATCAATAAAATATCTGGTGTGGCCAGCACATAATTTTCTTACACCAGTATATATCATCCTGATTTCAAAAAATTATTCTGTTTAATTCTTCACTTACCTCAATTAAATTTTAAAAACGTACCTTGAAATGTTCCATAAATTTTTTTTTAATAATTAATTATGAGCTTCCTTCGATACTGTCGATAATAATACATGACATGTATTCTAATAATTTCTTCTTATTGACATTGACATTTTTGTAACTAAATTAGACATTTCATATGTCAAACTGTCAGATTTATCCTAACCCCATTTTATGAGGTGAAATGCGTACTAAATTTCAGATTACATCAGCATTATTTAAGTACTTGGAAAATATATTTTATTCGCTTGATATAGTAGGCATGATTTATAATCTTTCACCAAGAATATAGTTTTTTGTAAAGTCAAATACAAAAAAGTTTGTTTTGTAAAGTCAAATACAAAAAAGTTTGGGTCCAGTGGCCCAATTTTGCTCACTACCGAATTTTTCATTGTCTTTGGCCTTTAGAACAAGTGTATCAAATTTGAAAGCTTTATCTCAAAAACTGTGGTTGCTATCGTGATACTACAGACATGCAGACAGATTTTTTTTCCATAAAGTTGTTTTTTATTATAATTCGTCGAGATTCGTCCAGAAATGCAATAAAAGTTTTTAATTTTGTTTCCCGAAATTGTTTCTTTTTTTCTTCTTTTGTTCATTACGTCTCTTCTGGTGGTACCACATTGACCAAATTTAATGTGTCACCTAAAATATGTTGACAATCTTAACTGCCAAATTTGGGAAGTCTCCCATTAGTAGTTTTTGACTTATTGCGGAAGTAGGCATGGCGCCAGTTGAGACGAGACTCCGCCCCCAGAATGGGGCCCCAAACCTCCCGAGGACCTCATCTAACCTCCTGAGGCCCCCATCAACCTGGCTCCCCTGCGATGCCCTGATCTAACTTGGCCCCCTGCGAAGCCCTAACCTACCGAGGCTCCCAGCGAAGACCGCAGCGGAACCCCATCTAACCTCTCGGGGCCCCCGCCTAACCTATCGAGGCCCACATCTCACCTATCGAGACCCCTATCTACCCTGTCGAGG
Source organism: Rhamnusium bicolor (assembly GCA_029963845.1). Taxonomy (NCBI): domain Eukaryota; kingdom Metazoa; phylum Arthropoda; class Insecta; order Coleoptera; family Cerambycidae; genus Rhamnusium; species Rhamnusium bicolor. The sequence continues at coordinate 34,266 of JANEYF010002071.1, read as the reverse complement.
TCCCAGACAGTGCTAACTTCACGCCGGTCAGGGATCTGCATTACCGACGCTGTCTCTCCTAACCCCATTTCGAAGTCCCTCCGGGACCCCTGCGAAGCCCACCAGGGCCCCCCTAACCGAAGGTCCACCTAACCTAACCTAACGTGTAACTACTATTTTAATATACAGGGTGGACTCATAAACAAGATGACGGGCGCGCGTAGTAATTAGAAAAAAATATGACGTCACATGATGTCTGCATTAGAAAAAATTCTGCTAGTAACGTAACAAGTTGGCTGCATATAGACAAAGCATGCGCAGTAATTATAGAAAAATATGACGTCACACGATACTAGATGTCTGTATACAGGGTAGGCTGAAAAACACAATAATGGGCGTGCGCAGAAGTTACAGAAAAATACTGACGTCACATGATATTAAAAACAAGATGTCTTCATATAGAAAAAGCATGCGCAGTAATTATAGAAAAACAATAATATCCGAGCATGTATCATTTTGTACTAGATTTATTTCAGTTTTAACAGGAAGCGATAACACATTCGCAGGTATACCAGCTGAAATTTTAATCATTGATAAGATTGAAATAAATTTAGTACAAAGGCGATAGACATAAGCGGACTAAATAAAAAATAATTTTCAATTTATAATTTCAAGTATATTTCAAGTATAATGAACAAATGTGTGTAATATTAATCAACATTATCTACTACTACTATGCATATTTTCGTTTTCTGGAAGATATGCAACTAAATTCAGTAAATATTGATGCAAATTACATTCAAACATCTTTAAACAGAATTCGTCTATGGACATACACAGTTTTAAAAACCAATCACATTGAAAGGTCCCATATTCAAATTTTAGACTTTCATCCTGTATGTGTTTACAGTGAGCTTCCCAATCCAATGAGGTTTCTTCGTGCAATGCATCAAACTTAAATTTGATAATTTACATTTTAAATGACATAGCAGAATTTAAATCTTCAGCTTTAAGCCATTGTCCCGGTTCACAAAAAACTGTACGTATCCACAGGGTTTTCAAATTTGATTATCTTCTGAACAAGCCCAAGTCGCTGAAATAACAAGAGATATTAGTATAAGGTTAGCATGTTAAATATTCACATTTATTATAGTATAGTGGTAAAATATCAATAGCGTTAATATTTAGAGTGATCATATTATTATAAAAAGTAATAGACACTTTACCCTAAACTAAAAATATGTATTTTTTATAAAAACTATACAAAAACTACACCAAGTAATTATTTACCTAAATGTTTTTATAGTGAGGTCTCTTGAATCTCAAAATTTGCAGCATGATTGGGTTTATTACAATCTACCATTTCTTTGCATATAAGAAAATATTTTCCAGGAACGAAATTTTCCAAATTTCTCACGACGTCGGGGATAGCCCTTCTCGATAGAAGACCAAATTTGGTTGTAACAATTTTCAAGCCCTCGATAGGTATAGCCACCTCCTTTGGTAGGTCCTGAAGTTAAATTGTGTCCTTACTGCGAATGTGAGTCACATTATTAATTTCATTCAGTTTCACTAAAAAAAAATCTACTGTTTAAAATTGAAAATAATAAAAATAGAGAATTGTTAAAAAATTATAAGTTGAAATAATAAAAGCGATATACAAACTTACTTTTTAGAAAAACAGAATAGGGGGGGGGGGGGGGAAAAAAAAAAAAAAAATTCTTCTAAAGAAAAATTTAATACCTGAGTTTTATTTTTGCTGTGTGGTACAGTCATATTAAAAGCAATAAGTTTATTAACGTTTATAAATTCATACACAGTATTTTCAGACAGAAAAAAATATAGAAAAAACCATTAGTCACTTTTAACATTTAGGTACCCATAAACAGCTATTTGGTGATAACGCAATTTGAAAATTGTATTTCTGTCTCATCGGCCTCCTCCTCTCCCAGTCCATTATCAGCATTGAAATAGTCATCGAAAAATTGTTTAAGATAAGTAATAAAGTCACACCATTCTTCTTCGTCAAAGGAAATGTGATTGGTTTTATTAACGAGTTCAGTAGCACTCATCGAAACTCTTACAGCCGGAACATTGTTTCTGGCACCACTAAATCCAGTCATTATCTTATACATAGAATTATCTACGGCGAACACACTCTCGTAAATGAACTTTTCCTCATTTTGTACCGCCACTCGATATTGTTCAGTAATGCAAACAATTTCTCGCCAATAATCAACATCCTCAAGCCGCTCGTTTCATACAGTACTGGGATGCTGCTGCTGTAAGTATTATTTTCAAGTAACCCTCCCTTCGTCTACGTTACATGTTTCCGGTCTGGCCTCTTCAAATCTGTAATTTGTGCGTGTTTTCCATAAGAAACAACGTTAAATTGCCTATTTCATACATGTTGAAACATTTTTCCATGTTAATCAAAGCACAAACTTCAAAATCTATTTGTACTGTCTATTCAACTATTGTGATATTTTCAAATCCTAACTATTTAACAAACACTTTTGTACCGCACCTGCGCAGTACTTTTTCCACTAGATAAATGCCTTTTGCAATTCTTCGGCGTAAAAACTGCCACTAATAGGACTTCCCCGTAGATCTTCTAGAAGGTAAATAATTGGATTGGTAATGTAAACTTTTACAACTTTAAATAATTCGGTGGTCCAATTGGGTGTATATCCTTTTGCAAATACGTGTTTATTTTTGCTAATACGAACAATGTCGCCAGCTTTAAATTGAGGCTGACCCAGCGCCAACTTAATATTATTGTAAGTAGAATTTAAAATTTGCTTTTCATTATTTTTATTCATACGTTAGATTTCATATCCTTGGTTCTATGGTGCTGCGTATTGCAATTGCCGGTTATTGCCGGAAGCACATCCGTCCATCTGTATGTCCTGTTTAAACTAAAGTATTTGTACAATTTTTCCTTTAACGTTCTGAGGACGCGTTTCACAATGGCAGCCTTTTTCATGCTGAACGTACTATAATAGTTAATAAATTTTTAGGCCGCCGTTTACTATCTTTGAGTATGGCTCGAATTCTTGCGTCATCCCTTTACTGGATTTACTTTTTATAGGCTTATTCCGAATAAATTTTGAAAAACAATCAATCACCACTAATATGCATTTGAAGTTTTTTTTCCCGCGCATAATTACCCATTTCAGCCAAATTCATCTGCCAAAGATCATCTAGACCTTTTCTAATGGTACGTCTACGTTTGAATTTTGTACTAGTCGGCTTGTGGAGTGCGTTTACAAGCAAATTTTTTTCTTTTGTATGTTTCATAGCTCTCACAAGTGTATTCCACTCACACCATCAGTCATCAGTGAATTAATTTTTCAATATCATTCACATCTAAATATGCGTGGAGGAGCAGGAGGACATTTGTTTTACAACGATATCTCTAAATTGGTTTAGCTTCTGTTCAAAATTTTCTGTTAACTGTTCTACCGATGATATTTTAGTTGCCAAATCCGCCGACATCTTATTCAGGTTTAATGTTTTTAATTTCACATCTGATGTTAAATTTGCTATTTTACTTGACAAATCAGTGACTCGTTCTGTCATTCCTAAGTATTTGTATATTAGCCACGATAATTGTTCTTAACTTTTCTTCTTCTTAAGTTATAAGTTTCTTAACAGTTTCAAGCTCTTTATTTTATTATCAGTGGCGGCCTGTAATTTTTCCGTTGTTGTCGAAATTTCTAAATATATATTTTTAATATCTTTGTAATGTCTTGATACTGTTGTAGGACACGAGCATTAGCAGCCGATACGTAAGAAATTAAAATTTTTCACAAAAAGAATTCATTTTTGCATAATATACACCTATAGCTGCGAAAACACTGGCAAACTCATAAGAAACTTTACGAAAAAATTAATTTTTTTCAAAATTTAAAATATATTTCAGGAAATTTTCAGTTCGCCTGAAAATAGACTGTTTTTCAGTAATTCATATATATCAAATGTAAACAAACCCATTTTTAGATTAAGTCAAATTTCTCTGCACTTTCCAATTTTTCAAAATTCAAAATCTTATAACTCAGGCCGTGATGGATATTTTTCAAAAATTTTTGCACAAAATTTTAGCTAATTTTTTATACCAAATTTACAGCACAGTCAGAACGACCGGTTCATTATCATGCCGCAGGCCCTCAGCACTTTCACACGACCATGTATACGAAAAACCGCAATCACCACCGCACCTCACCTCTTGGACTTAGGCGAGGATTTTACTTATTAAAATTAACTTAAAACTTTAAACTAAAAGACCATTGAAAGAATTAATCAAATATATCATTTTAAGCCAGAGATATTAATTAAAACATTAAAAATAAATAAATTATTTAACTTTTATTGCAGTTCATATTAGATTTTCATACAAATTAACAAATAACACTCTGTAACTTCCTTATTAATTAACCGATTTTATAAACCAAAAACAAAAATATTCAGTAGAATCCAAGCTGTCCAGAGGCATAAATACATTCAGTATAACTATTAACCACAGTTTCTAAAAAAGCGCGGGAAACGCATCTTGGTATAAGTATAGAGTATTGAGCTAGGTCATACGGGGCCCAGTTTGCTCGAGCGCTCGGACAGAAAACGGCGCTCAGACTTCCGCCAGACCCGTATTACTCTGGCAAAACCGATTTTTCATTTATACCAAGTAGTCTGGCTAGAACAAATACAAAGCTACGAACTCACTTCGACCAATCATCACACTGTATTCAGGTCCAAACCTTTATACCACCGCAACTTTAACCAATCAGAATTTTTCAATTCTTTTGGCATTACAAGCTCGTCCCACACAGCCAGCCAGCGCAAATTCTACAAGATTTCTCAAGTGCGAGACTTCACTACACAATCGGACGACCGCGAAACGACGTAAACCTCGAAATACGTTCAAAGTTTCAAAGTTGTGTGTTTTCGTTGCGAAAAAGTAAAGAAATTCTACCGCGACGAGGAATAAAAATTAATAAACATAATTTCGCTGATAACCAAGTTCCTACAAGACCTTCCGACGCTGGAGGGGTAAGAGAACACACTCACTAACAGGAAATTAGCATCAACATTTCCAGAGACTTCCCAGGACTTTTGCTGAATATTTTTGCTGAAAAAATAATTTCAGTGCTTCTTCTGTATAAACATTTATTTTCAGTTAGGGAACCAGATGCCTAGGCAGGACAACATTTTTAACAAACATTGTTAATTTTCTATGAACATTTATTACTGTGAATATACATTATAAATTATTCAAGGCATTTGTTTAATTTAAAAGATTTCCAGGAAAATAAATTTTTTCAGTCATTTTTTTCAGTAACTTTCAGTAACAAGTAAATTTCAGTCATTCATACTTAGGCTTGAAAATTTGTCTGTTGAATAATTTAACTGTTCAGATTTTTGAACTTAACCAATTATTTTTTACTAGCACACTTTGACAAATTTTGAAACTTGAGTTAAATTTGTATTCAAGTGATCATTTTTATCAGAATTATAACTTTGAACATTTTAAAGTAAATTCTTTCAAGTAAATTCAGTGCTCAATAAACTGCCTTACAAAAACATTTTCGAGTGAACATTAATATAAACTTTTGACTTTTTAATACATTGTGCATTGTGTAACCTCTAAACGTGGTTTACCCCGAGTGGCTCACCCCATATCTCTTTCAGATAAAAACTATTTAGAAAGAATTCGATAAATGCTATCCCTCCAACTTGGGAGGAAATAAACTTGGTGTGTTTTAATACCTTTTTTTCCAATCCTTTAGCCACTCGGACCCACATACAAAAACTAAAAAACGTTAGTGCATTCTCGACGAACAATTCTACGTCCTCCAAACTTACTCCGAACTTCCACCGAGGGACCTACCTTCGTCGTGGGATTTGCACCAGGGGCCTAGCCATAAGAGGTTAGAGCCACATAGGTAACGCCATCGCTAAACAACAACAAGAGTCTCATTCTCGAGCGAAGCTCGGAATAAACAAATAAAAAATCGACCCTGAGCAATAGCCGTTCCCCGAAAGTTAAGCAACTGCGGTTTTTGGGAGGACTTGGACAAATTGTGAAAATGCTCTGAGGCGGCGTTTCTGGCGCCCAACTAACTTAATACAAATTATAACTCACAAAAATTCGAAGCTAAGCCTCAAAAAGAGTTTTTCCACAATAAAAAAGTTCGACCAGAGCGGCAGCTACTTTAACAATACCACAATTAAATAATGAACAAGTTAACTTTCATTAACATATTTATTCAGTATTGGGATACACACTACTATTGCAGAATATCATAATACTACGGTACAATGCTATACATATTATAGGACCACAAATACCAGCCATGAGTGAGACCAACACATGCGTCTCATTACATTTATGTCCCTACAACCCTGCGCAGCCACGCATGCACCGTGTACCACACTACACTCTCCCCCCCTTAAAAAAAACTATGTACACTTAAATTTTATAATTTACAGGTTTTATCTTTCTTTGAGTTCTTCTTACAATTATCTCGTTATCAGAATTTTTATTATCACTATCTATGCAAGGCTAACTTACATCACTAGTATTTTTATTATATTCATCTACTCCTACATCTAAGTTCATATCAACATTACAAGATAAATCATTATCTACTGAAAAATTATGCTCTATTATTTGATTAACATGTCTGCGCCATGTTTTGTCAATACTTGGTATATATACAAAATATGTCTTAGGGCCAATTTTCTTTTTAACAATGCCCTTGACCAAACAAATTTTATTTATAATTCTATAATCCCTAACTGCAATTGTTTCGTTAGTATTAAATGTTCTAATTTTTTTCCTTTGTAATTTTTGATTTGTTTTTGTTGAGCTATTTTAACGTTCTCCTTTAAATTGACACTTAACCTACTATTTACATTATTCACATTGCTTACACTATTATTTACATTATCTTTCATAAAGTGTAAAACAGTCCTAATTTTTCTACCAAACATTAATTCTGAGGGTGTTACACCGGTTGTACAATGAGGTGTCACTCTGTATGATAGCAAAAATTTATTGAGTACTACATTTATATTTTCTAATGTTGCTTTATATACAGCTTTCATTAAGCATGCTTAACAATTTTAACTCCAATTTCGCCTTGTCCATTAGTCGCAGGATGAAAAGGAGCACCAGATTTAAATTTAATTCTATTTTTACTTAGAAATGTCTGAAATTCCTGAGAAGTAAAATTTCTAGCATTATCAGAAACTAGACATAACGGTAACCCGAAACGACTAAATAAAGTTCTCAACATATTTACAGTGGTAGAAGAATTAATGTTTGTTGTAACTATTTCTTCTAACCATTTACTATGTTCATAAAAAACAACTAGTACATAATATTTATTAAAAATTGGACCTAGATAATCTATATGAATTCTTTCCCAGGGATTGTTTGGAAATTCCCAAGGAGTTAATTCAGCTTTGGGTGGTGAACTACTTGTTACCAAACAATTTTCACAAGATTTAATCATCTTTTCTGTTTCAATATTCACTTGAGGCCACCATACATATGAACGGGCTAAACTTTTAGTCTTTACCATGCCCATATGCGTTTGATGGAGTTGAGAGAGAATTTTTTCTTGCAGCGAATAGGGGATTACAATTTTATGTCCAAACATAATACAACTTTTCTCTATAGTTAATTGATTCTTATAAACAAAATATGGTTTAAGTTCAGTAGGTACTCTACTGGGCCAACCCTGTATTATAAATATTTTAATTTTGGATAAGATCGGATCCTTTTCTGTTTCGACTCTAATTTCATTGCATTCAACAGGTAAATCATTATTATCTGCAATACAATTAAAATAAGACGTGTCTACGTCAAACTCTTTCAGCTCGTACTCTAGCGGTAATCTAGATAACCAATCAGCTGTATTCTTTTTTTGTATTAACATACTCTATGTCATAACTATAATTCGCTAAAATTAATGCCCATCGTTGAAGACGATGTGCTGTCAAAATTGGTATTCCTTTTTTAGGTCCAAATAATGCTACCAAACACACTACCAAATTTCCTAGCATATAGGTACTGGAAAAATTTACGAACCCCCAAAATAATAGCTAATCCTCCTTTTTTCTACTTGAGAATAATTCTGCTGACTTTTAGTCAAAGTTTGGGATGCATATGCTATGGGTCGTTCATCATTTATACCATATCGGTGTGATATAACAGCCCCTACCCAATAAAATGAACTATCAACTGTTAATATTATAGGCAAGTCAGGATTAATATGAACTAAAACGCTAGCTGAACATAAAATTTCTTTAACTTTATTAAACGACTTTTCGCATTGGTCCATATAAATTTTATACTTTTCTGTAATAATTGGTGTAGCGGTTGAAGAACCGTTGGTGCATTCGGTATAAACTTATTATAAAAATTAACAAAACCTAAAAATTATTTTAATTGGGTCACATTGGATGGCACAGGTGCACCCTAATTGCTTCAATTTTTCCTCACACGTGTGTAACCCTTCACTATCTATTTCATAACCTAAATAAGTCACAGATTTTTTAAAAAACTCACATTTGTTAATAGCAATAGTAAATCCTCTATCTCCTAACCTTTTAATTACATTAAAAACTCGCTCTATATGTTGATTTTTATCCTTCCCCGTTATCAAAATATCATCGAGGAAACATACCACTCCCTCTAATCTATTAAAACTTGTTCCTTAGTCTTTGGAACAGCGCTGGTGCGCTTGCAATACCAAAAGGTAATCTGTTATATATAAATAAACCCTTATGTGTATTTATTGCAGTCAATAATTTAGATTCACCGTCTAATTTTACCTGCTGATATGCATGTGACAAATCAATTTTTATAAATTCCACACCCCCTTGCAATTTGGCAAACAATTCTTCAATACGAGGCAATGGATACTTGTCTACATTTAAAACCTGATTAACCGTTACCTTGTAGTCACCACAAATTCTAATCGTACCATCTTTCTTAACTACCGGAACAATCGGCGTCCCCCATTCGCTGTAAGTCACTGGACTCAGAATGTTTTGTGATACCAACCGGTTCAATTTAGTTTCCACTCCATTTCTCAGCGCAAATGGTAACGATCTTGCTTTCAGAAACTTGGGTGTTGCATTATTGTCTACGTTCAAATGTAAGGTGCCCCCATTACAAGTACATAAAACATCAGAAAAAACATTAGGAAATTTCGCAGCTAAATCCATCTTAATATTATAATCCTTGTTTGGCATTTCCATAATACTATTCAAACTTAAATTAAATAATTTAAAAACAAATTAAGTTCCTCTTCTTGATAAAAGTTAAAATATAGAGTGGAATAAAAAATAATATTAACTGAAAATTTTTGTTAATTATTATTTACTAACTTTTACAAATCTTATCACAGAAAAGTATAACATATATCTTTTTAAACAATTATTTTCCCGGCTATTTGCCAAAACGCTGAAACTTGGATTACAAAAAAGATAATATGCACATTATGTTCAGTATTACTGACTCAATAATGTTATTTTTAATTTCAACTATTCTGTCTAATAAAACCAAAAACAAATAAAACACAAGGTATTCACCAGTTGACACTCACTTTAAAAAACTTTAAAATATCTACCGACACGTGTTTCTGCTTGCCTTAGCTCATCAGGGTAGCCAGCGTATTTAAAGAATCCAAAGCAAAGAAACTTGTAAACCCCAATGTAATAAACATTAATGGCTTCAGAGAACAGAATAATTGAAATTATATAGTGGAAATACCCCTTATTAGGGTCAATGAAATAATTTAAAAACAAATTAAGTTCCTCTTCTTGATAAAAGTTAAAATATAGAGTGGAATAAAAAATAATATTAACTGAAAATTTTTGTTAATTATTATTTACTAACTTTTACAAATCTTATCACAGATAAGTATAACATATCTTTTTAAACAATTATTTTCCCGAATATTTGCCAAAACGTTGAAACTTGGATTACAAAAAAAGATAATATGCACATTATGTTCAGTATTACTGACTCAATAATGTTATTTTTAATTTCAACTATTCTGTCTACTAAAACCAAAAACAAATAAAACACAAGGTACTCACCAGTTGACACTCACTTTAAAAAACTTTAAAATATCTACCGACACGTGTTTCTGCTTGCCTTAGCTCATCAGGGTAGCCAGCGTATTTAAAGAATCCAAAGCAAAGAAACTTGTAAACCCCAATGTAATAAACATTAATGGCTTCAGAGAACAGAATAATTGAAATTATATAGTGGAAATACCCCTTATTAGGGTCAATGAAATAATTTAAAAACAAATTAAGTTCCTCTTCTTGATAAAAGTTAAAATATAGAGTGGAATAAAAAATAATATTAACTGAAAATTTTTGTTAATTATTATTTACTAACTTTTACAAATCTTATCACAGATAGGTATAACATATATCTTTTTAAACAATTATTTTCCCTGTTATTAGCCAAAACGCTGAAACTTGGATTACAAAAAAATAATATGCACATTATGTTCAGTATTACTGACTCAATAATGTTATTTTTAATTTGTTTTTAAATTATTTCATAGACCCTAATAAGGGGTATTTCCACTATATAATTTCAATTATTCTGTTCTCTGAAGCCATTAAAGTTTATTACATTGGGGTTTACAAGTTTCTTTGCTTTGGATTCTTTAAATACGCTGGCTACCCTGATGAGCTTAGGCAAGCAGAAACACGTGTCGGTAGATATTTTAAAGTTTTTTAAAGTGAGTGTCAACTGGTGAGTACCTTGTGTTTTATTTATTTTTGGTTTTATTAGACAGAATAGTTGAAATTAAAAATGACATTATCGAGTCAGTAATACTGGACATAATGTGCATATTATCTTTTTTGTAATCCAAGTTTCAGCGTTTTGGCAAATAGCCGGGAAAATAATTGTTTAAAAAGATATATGTTATACTTATCTGTGATAAGATTTGTAAAAGTTAGTAAATAATAATTAATAAATATGTTCAGTTAATATTATTTTTTATTCCACTCTATATTTTAACTTTTATCAAGAAGAGGAACTTAATTTGTTTTTAAATTATTTCATTGACCCTAATAAGGGGTATTTCCACTATATAATTTCAATTATTCTGTTCTCTGAAGCCATTAATGTTTATTACATTGGGGTTTACAAGTTTCTTTGCTTGGGATTCTTTAAATACGCTGGCTACCCTGATGAGCTAAGGCAAGCAGAAACACGTGTCGGTAGATATTTTAAAGTTTTTTAAAGTGAGTGTCAACTGGTGAGTACCTTGTGTTTTATTTGTTTTTGGTTTTATTAGACAGAATAGTTGAAACTAAAAATGACATTATTGAGTCAGTAATACTGAACATAATGTGCATATTATCTTTTTGTAATCCAAGTTTCAGCGTTTTGGCAAATAGCCGGGAAAATAATTGTTTAAAAAAATATATGTTATACTTATCTGTGATAAGATTTGTAAAAGTTAGTAAATAATAATTAACAAAAATTTTCAGTTAATATTATTTTTTATTCCACTCTATATTTTAACTCTTATCAAGAAGGGGAACTTAATTTGTTTTTAAATTATTTCATTGACCCTAATAAGGGGTATTTCCACTATCAAATTTCAATTATTCTGTTCTCTGAAGCCATTAATGTTTATTACATTGGGGTTTACAAGTTTCTTTGCTTTCGATTCTTTAAATACGCTGGCTACCCTGATGAGCTAAGGCAAGCAGAAACACGTGTCGGTAGATATTTTAAAGTTTTTTAAAGTGAGTGTCAACTGGTGAGTACCTTGTGTATTTGTTTTTGGTTTTATTAGACAGAATAGTTGAAACTAAAAATGACATTATTGAGTCAGTAATACTGAACATAATGTGCATATTATCTTTTTGTAATCCAAGTTTCAGCGTTTTGGCAAATAGCCGGGAAAATAATTGTTTAAAAAGATATATGTTATACTTATCTGTGATAAGATTTGTAAAAGTTATTAAATAATAATTAACAAAAATTTTCAGTTAGTATTATTTTTTATTCCACTCTATATTTTAACTTTTATCAAGAAGAAGAACTTAATTTGTTTTTAAATTATTTCATTGACCCTAATAAGGGGTATTTCCACTATATAATTTCAATTATTCTGTTCTCTGAAGCCATTAATGTTTATTACATTGGGGTTTACAAGTTTCTTTGCTTTGGATTCTTTAAATACGCTGGCTACCCTGATGAGCTAAGGCAAGCAGAAACACGTGTCGGTAGATATTTTAAAGTTTTTTAAAGTGAGTGTCAACTGGTGAGTACCTTGTGTTTTATTTGTTTTTGGTTTTATTAGACAGAATAGTTGAAACTAAAAATAACATTATTGAGTCAGTAATACTGAACATAATGTGCATATTATCTTTTTTGTAATCCAAGTTTCAGCGTTTTGGCAAATAGCCGGGAAAATAATTGTTTAAAAAGATATATGTTATACATATCTGTGATAAGATTTGTAAAAGTTAGTAAATAATAATTAACAAAAATTTTCAGTTATATTATTTTTTATTCCACTCTTTTAAATTAAATACATGGAAAAAATCAAGTCCTAGGAAAGGTGGGCCTCCACCTTGGATAATATACAATTTTAAGGCACTAGTCTTATCGTTATAAGTGACATTCATTGTAATATAACCTATCGGGGTAATCTGTGTACCATCATAACTCATAAGTCTATTATTTGTAGGTAAAATCTTAAATTTATTAAAATATTTTATTTTGAATATTTCAGAAATTACTGATATGGATGCTCCCGTATCCAATTCAAAAGAAAATGGTACTTTACCAATGAAAACATCAATTTTTATCGGAGCATCTCTTGAAGTCAAACTAAAAATATGCTCTATTTCCTCATCTACAAGATAATTGTTTTTAAATTTGTACTTACTATTTCTACACATCTTAGCTAAATGTCCTTTAATACCACATACTTTACAAGTATAACCTTTATAAGAACAGTTATCTTTTGTATGATTCCTCTTTCCACAAATTCCACAGGTGACATTTGCATTTGACAGATCTGCTGGGCGCTGCTGTTGTTGCCTTATCGGTAAAGACGGTGCCCTACCATTTCTGCTCCCTGTAGATAACTGAGCTCCTTCTCCTGCTAGATGGCGAAACTGATGAGAAGTTGCACTACTAGTGGATGGTTGTTGCCTTTGCTGTTGCTGACTCTGTCTTCTTCCTGGAATTTCTCTTGCTTGATAAAAAATTTCTTGTTTTACATGGAATTCGTTTTTTTCTTGATAACATCCCGCGATATCCATCGCTTTTTCTAAGGTAATGTCTGCACTTTCTTCGAATAATCTATCCATTATTCTTCCATCAAAACCCATTATAAATTTATCCCGTAGCACAATTTCTAACTCGTTGCCGAATTGGCACTTACTTGTTAAACTTCTTCGCCTTGCAGCTCAGTATTTCACACTTTCGTTAGGATGTTTCACTGCACTGTAAAACTTGTACCTTGCCATGAACGGCCTGGAGGTTGATTTAAAATGTTTGTTGCAAATTGTCAGTATTTCCTGGTACGTCTTCTCCTCTGGGGCATTTGGTACACACAAACTATATATTAGTCTATACGCTTCTTCATCGCATGCATTTAACAGTAATGCTCTTTGCACCTTGGCGTCCTATATGTTGTTGGCAATAAAATATTGTTCCAATCGCACTTTGAATATACTCCAGTCACTTTGATTTCCCTTGAACTCGTGAATGGTTCCCATCGAAGTTGTAACGTCCGCCATTTTCTAAATACTCACGCTTCTTCGACCATTAATAGGAACTCCCTACGTGAATTCTTGACTACCTCGTCGCCAAACTGTAATGTCTTGATACCACAATTAAATAATGAACAAGTTAACTTTCATTAACGTATTTATTCAGTATTGGGATACACACTACTATTGCAGAATATCATAATACCACGCTACAATGCTATACATATTATAGGACCACGAATACCAGCCATGAGTGAGACCGAGACATGCGTCTCATTACTATATGTAGATTTATATCCCTACAACCCTGCGCAGCCACGCATGCACCGTATACCACACTACAATCTTTATTCCGCAAATCTCGATAATATTATTTGATAATATTTCAATAATTGTATGGGGTTCTCTGTTTAGAGATGCTAGCTTATCATCTACGTATATTTTATTACACACGTCAACGACATTAGTAGGGGCGCTAACATTGCTGTGTTTTAGATTTTCAACATCTATATTTCCATCATTTGTAAATATGAATTCATGCCAATATGGCGATAATAAATGTGAACTACCACCACCACCATTATTAGAGGAGGGCGGCGCTATTGACCTACCGAACTTGTCAAGACTCATTGTGGAAATGATATCATTTAAAGTCTTCATATATACTTAAGCAATTACTCCAATTTCTTTTAGTTCATTTACAACGGCTAATATCTCGTTATCGTGCAAATCTCTATTTCCTGCAGCCTTCGAGGCCATTAAAAGCCTTAATCTGTCGTCAAGTTCATTTACATTATCCCAGTGAACATATTCTACAGGTTTTTCATTGTACACAGCCGTATTCAATCATACCAAATCCGCTTTTTGACGGTGTAACTTGGTTCTAAGCTCCTGTCAAGTAGCGGCTTTCTTGCTCCCGTATATTTGAAAAATCTGTGTCCTCTGATTTGTCCGTGCGCTTGACAACCACGTTTATCCGCACTACTAAGTTCAAGAATTTCTTTATAATTTTTTAAATCTTCCTTAGTATGTCCCTTGAGATTTTTCATAAATACTAGCTCGTATAAACCATTAGTACCTGCGATTGATCTATCATCTACTATTAGTTCATTTTCATCACCAATATCTAATTCTTTATTACCTACCTATGTATAATTTATTTGTCGTAGCATCAAATCGCTCTCCAGAGGTTTCATCATAACTATCTCTATCTGTAAAATATCCGTTTATGTAGTATCTTGATAATTCTGGAAATTGTTCTAGAAATTTGTCTATGAGAGACTTGTTATGTTTAAGCAAATCGTCATATTCAGCTTGAATATCATCAAATGGCTGGTCGGCTTCAGCAGGTTCTTTTTCGGGGAGAACTTTACCTACTACCTCCGTAAGTACAAATTTAACTGGTGACATCTGTTTAGAAGTGGTAGTTCTTCTTCTATATCTACTTCAAACTTGATAACTTTTAGATTTTCTCGGGCGTTTCTAATAGATGTATTTATTTTAATATCCTTCAGCGGTTCTAAAATAGGACTTAATAGTGGATTTAGAGTTTCATCTTGTTCGGCCTTCCCCAACTTTAGAGCTAAATATTTTTCTTCTTATCGCTCTTGATGCCACATTAATTTTCTGTTTAAGCAGCTTCTCCTGGTCCAAATCATAGGCTTTTTCTTAATAGGCTTATATTTTTCTAGATACATTTTATTACGCTTCATTTTACTGGCACAACTTTTACAGATACTGGTACAGCTTTTCTTTCAGGTACTGGTACAGCTTTTTACGAGTCTGTACTTTTACTGGTACAGTTTTTTTACAGGTCTGTGGTACAGCTTTTACAGGTACTGGTACAGATTTTACATGTACTGGTACAGCTTTTACAGGTACTGGTACAGGTTTTACAGGTCTGTGGTACAGCTATTACAGGTAATGGTACAAATTTTACAGGTGCTGGTACAGCTTTTACGGATCTGTACTTATTGCAGTGTAGAACAGTAATAACTGCAGATGATGTATCATATGCTTATATACTGATCAAAGCCTTTACGGTAGCGGTCATTATTTAAATCAAAATCTTTAACTATTAATAACACACAATATTTGTCATTCCAGCATTCGGAGCAAATTGTTTCAAATTTGTTGAATAGCATGGCGTCACATGGTCATCGAATACATGTTTAATATTCATTTTATCCTGCTTAAATAAAATTATGCAGTTACAATTATCACGAATGAGAGGGTTGGGGATGCGTGTATAAGTCTGATGGAGATAGAAGCAGTCGATATAAATTAATCGACTGCTAATCTACCCATACAAAAATATGCTCTTATTTTATCTTGTTTATTGCAAGCCATATCGTCGAAAATACAAACACAGACTTAGTTTTAGCGTCCGATGGATCAAGTATACCTTCACTATCCGTATATGGAAAATAACTTACGCCTTTCGCCTTTTTTAAGTACGTCTTCTAGCAATTTATACTTGGGCTGATACAAAGATTTTGAATTGACATACACGCTTTCAAACCACAGGCCGTTCGGATCAAACAATAGACTTAGCAACAAGTTAGTTTTACCAGCTCCACTAGGCCCACATATGATTGTTCTTAAGGCACTAGGAAATAATTTTCCATGTTTCTCAGAGTCGGATGACGTGGTGTAAATGTCCAAGTTTTGCGCCGGCCGTTTCACCTGCTGCTTAAGAATACGTATGGCGGACTCAAGCCGTTAATGTCATGTAAACCCTTATAAACATTTGTCCATGTGCTGTTACTCATTATCAGTTCAGATGTCGCCGCTGAAACACGGTTTCAGAGCAGTAAATTCGCTAATTAATAATTTACCATCTGAACTGCATTTACCCGGATATCAGTACTCTGGGCCATGCACAAAGTTAGAAAAATGTATACGTAGAGGCGATCCCAGTATTATCACACTTGATCAAAATTGTCGCACGCACCACATAGCTTATACCAAAAATTTTTAATTTACAAGATCGTTATAAGGTGGATTATGAAATCGAACAGCGTGCTTGGGAAAGAGCCAAGTCGAAGGACACTGATTTAAAGGAAAAAGCTGCCGCTTGGGCTATTGTTAACGCCATGACAGTTAAAAGAAAGACGGAAATGGGCGTTAAACGCCAATGAAAAGTCGGTTTTCAAAAGACCATTAACAGAAGAAAAAGTTGTTTAAAAAGCTCAATGATGACAGTTTGAGAAAAAATTTTAGGATGACCTTTAAAGTAGCAAGATTAGCCGTGAAAGGTGCAGGTGGTCGAGAAAAACATAAAACCCCGCGTATCTTATCGCTACCCAAAAGCGGTGGATTTTTACCATTGATACCAATCTTTGCCGAGCTGAGTGCCTTAAGAGCGTTAACGCGAGGAGTTGCAGGAGTAGCGAAAGCTGTTATTGATGCTAAATCTTCAAAGAAGAAATTAGAAGAGGCAGAACGACATAACAAAACTATGGAGGCTATAGCGTTAGGAAAGTAGGGGTCTGGGATGTATTTGAAACATTATAAAAAAAGGATATGGTCTACATTTGCAAAAGAAGCAGCAAAAAAAACTACCAGTGAAGCTACCCAATAGGGCTCTCTATGATATTGATTTGATAAAGTATGTTAAAAAAATTATCCATTTCAGAGGTGTTTATATGAGAGATTATTTACCTCGGTCTCCTAAAAGATATGAGAGCGCTATAATTAATTTTGACGCAGCAAAAAGGGCCTGGTACACATTGGGCAGCATACAAAAAATGTAACGATATTTATTTCAATAGCTTCGGAGCATTGAAACCGCCTGTCGAATTGATACGATATTTTGGCGGAAAATGTAAAATACGATATAATTATGACACCAAAAATTCAATACAGTAATTTGTGGCCATTTATGTCTAGAATTTCTTTATAAAAATGAAGACATGCTGTGAGGTGAAGTCATTATGTCACAGATATTCACGCTAAGAGGTGAAGGCGCCACTCTAGCAGACAATTTTAATAATCCCAATGAGCTCAACCCGCAGAACGAGTACGCTTTAGCTCTCATCGGCTTTCACGCCTACAATAGTATTCCAAATATTGCGGAAGTTGTAAATAACAAGCTTTATTATTACTAGGCGATAGAAGAAAGGAAAGAATTATTTCAATTCCAACTGGACAATATGAAACAAGTGATATCGATGCATACGAAATCAGATAATATCAAAAGGTACAAACGAAACCGAATATAACGATTACTTCTCGCTAAAACCTAATAATAATACGCTCGAAATATTACATTAATCTGACTTGCCTGTACAGATAGTGAAAGTCATAACGATTCACGTAGACTGTAATATTACTACGGGGTTATTTTACAATAATAAGCTTTCACATACAATTTTCCAATTTGTTCCGTCGGTAAATCCAGGATACGCCATTGATATCGAACCTAATAACCTCATTTTTCTACCAGTAACTAGTAAACGTGAAATAAATAATATCACTTTGGAGATACTCGATCAGAACTCTACACCTGTCAATTTTAGAGAAGACATTATTGTAAGATTGGAATTGAAAAAATTATGGGGTTAATATTCAATTCGAAATATATAAGGGCCGGCCGAGCAAATCAGTCCCATTCAGTGCCTATCAAGTGTACGAAGAGGAAGGTTATATCGTCTTTAACACGAAATAATATCTTGTATTTAAAATCTTTGGGTTACGATGTTAGAAGAAATACAGCTATTCTAGGATCCAAACTTTGACGAATCCATCATCAGGAAGGAAACTCGGACGTATCACCCATTCGTTAAGTCATTTGGAAATAATGATGAAATTGAAAACGAGATTTATCAGCAAGACGCTTTGTCGATTGAGATAACGTTGAAGAAAACTGCTGGTACAGGAACATATAAATACACTAACAATGCCGGCGCATATTTATTCGATTCCATTAGCTATGAATTAAATGGTAAAGAACTGGATAAAGTGCGTGATCCTGGAACCGTAAGTTTAATGCGTGCTTATGTATGCTGTGATAGCGATGATAAGGAATACAGTATTGAAGGCTGGTATTATCCTAGCGGTCAGCTGGTAACGTTCGACCCTGTAAATCAACATTTTTTATGAGAATTCCGCTGTCATTTTCTGAGCATATTTCAAGAATATAAGCGAGTTGTGTTTGGAAAACAGATTATAAGATTGGTTAGAGCTCGAACTGATGCAAATTGTTTCAAAGTGTCGGTGGATGATACCAAAGTAGAATTAACTATAACCGACATTGAACTTAAAAGTTAAGCAAGTATTTTTAAATGATGTATTAAAACTTAATTTATTATCTGAAATCAACAGTGATAAACCGATTTTATTTTCCCTATAGACAGTGAGAATATCACGAAATGCCTGCTTTAACAGCTGGAGCGATGAAAGAAATTTGGTCTTCTAAAACATGTTCTAGCGTGGAAAGTCCTAGATACGTTATAGTGGCATTTCAAACGGGCCGAAAAGATCAAAAAAGAGCGGACATTACCAACTTCGATAACGTTAACATTTCCAACATAAAGCTGTGTATAAATTCTGAATATCATCCGTATGAAGATATGAAATTAGATTTTAAAATGCGAAAATATGTAATATATATTCGTACATTCAGTTCAAGACCGCCATAACTGCAAGTTTTTAATTATTGGTTTTATGGCGGTATTTCAGCGCTAACATGTTGGACTTACAGCCACAAGTGATTAAGTTTTAAAATATACCAATTTTGCAGATATGGCCCTATGAAATCCAACCTAGCATTCAATGCTATACAGCCACAACTACACATGCGGCGGTATTGCACTGAACTCGCTACATTTTGTTTTTGTTCAACCGCCGTAAGTGTTAGTTGTGGCACTACTGCACCGAGCTTTTTTATGTTGTAATCATAAATCTAACTTTAAAGAACAGTAGATGTTAATAGTTACTTTGTACCTGCGCTGTCAATCCATAAGGAGTGATATAAAACAGATTTAGAATGTATGTGTGTAAGTTAATGCGCCGTTCGTAAATTCCATCAAACGCATTGAAAAATTAATAGGTAATTATCTCGGTAATTATACATTTGCGCAACATTTCCTTTGCAGCAAATGTCTTCTATAGAGCCACTTTACGCGTGTGTACAAAAAAAAAACACGAAAAATATAGCAGCGGCTGTTGTAAAGAATTACCGTTAATAGTTACTTTGTACCTGCGCTATCAACCCATAAGGCTGAAAACAGACGAGGCGTTTTGTGCCAAGTCGGCTGCCGATTCTGCAGACGAATCGTCGTTTGCTTCTACTCATGATGAATGTATTAAAACAGACGATACGTCGGTGACGAATGTCACCGTCTACGCGACGAGCGTACGGTGTTCCCAACCATGTGCCGAAAGCGTTTTTATGACTTTAAGCAACAACTCTGTATTTTAGGAGGTGTTGCACGGTGTCCAGCCGCCTCGTTTGTTTTGACGTTTCGTCTGTAGAATCGGCGGCCGACTCGGCAAAAAACGCCTCGTCTGTTTTCAGCCTAAGGAGTCATATAAAGCAGATATAGAATGTATGTGTGTTAAACGCGCCGTCTGAGGGTTATCGTAAATTCC
The DNA here is from genome assembly GCA_029963845.1 of Rhamnusium bicolor. Taxonomy (NCBI): domain Eukaryota; kingdom Metazoa; phylum Arthropoda; class Insecta; order Coleoptera; family Cerambycidae; genus Rhamnusium; species Rhamnusium bicolor. Next base: position 13,917 of record JANEYF010002071.1, on the reverse strand, counting down.
ACCAAACGCATTGAAAAATTTTTTTTTGTGGCATTCCCCATCATAAGGGCAACATATAATTATGTGGGATGTATTCCTGACATGACGGAACATCGTACTGTTTATTTGTTTTTTTGTCAGGCAGAAGTGGCTGTTGTAAAGAATGACCGATGGATCCCTAACTCTGGCTCAAATGTACAGATATTACAAACAAAAGGCAAGAAAGAAATTTGCCATTTTCTAAAAAGATGCACTTACGAAACCATATTTAACAGAGAGTTTAACATATCTTTTTATCAACCTAAAAAAAGACCAATGTTCTATTTGCGAAACATATAAAAACTCGAACCCGGAGGAAAAATCAAAAAAGCCAAGAAAACTATGACTGCCATATTGCAAATAAAATAAAAAGGCGTGAAGAAAAAGCTAAAGATACAGCGGTTGCTAAGGATAAACTAAATGTTATTGTGGCATGTTTTGACCTGCAAGCGGTATCAACACCGTGTGGCGACATTTCAGCTTTTTATTACAAGTGCCGTTTAAATTGTTTTAACTTTTCAATTTTTGAAATTGCAACTAAACGTGGTCTGTGCTATTTTTGGCATGAAGCCATTGCCTCCCGAGGAGCTAATGAGATAGCAACATGCCTCTTCAGTTATATTTCAGTTTACCCCTTAATACAGATATAATTGTTTACTCCGACAATTGCGTAGGACAGAACAAAAAATAAAATATAGATAGGTTGATCCCATATGAGTAATTATTCATGATAAAGGAAACAGAAAAATTCTCATAAAATTCCTTTATTAATGTGACCGGTTTCGTGAACAAATTAATTACTTCACATCATCAGACACAGGAATTTTTATAAATATAAAACCAGGGTAGTCAAATTAATTTTAATTTGACTACCCTGGTTTTATATTTATAAAAATTCCTGTGTCTGATGATGTGAAGTAATTAATTTGTTCACGAAACCGGTCACATTAATAAAGGAATTTTATGAGAATTTTTCTGTTTCCTTTATCATGAAAAATAAAATAGTTGTTTCGATGTACCTATACGCAGTGTGCAACACCAAGTAAACAGCATTGTACATAAATTCCTGACTATGGGTCATACCCAAAATGAGGGAGACTCAATGCATCTGTCATAGAAAGGCAAAAAAAGAGAGCATTAAAAAGTGGACCAATTAATAACCATTAATAAGAACCGCCATTAAAGAAGGAAAACCCTACGAAGTTAAAGATCTGGCTACAGAAGAATTTTTTTAACATCAAAGAAATTGGAAACCAATTTGGACAAAAATTTACCAAGAATTTTAAAAATGAAAAAGTGATATGGAACGAAATCCAGGTACTCAAAGTTGAGAAGGAAAGTCCTAACAAAATATTTTACAAAGTAAAATTTGAAGACGCATACAAAGAAATTGATTTATCTTCACGACGTACTCAAAGTTTAAAAGATACTGCCCTAACTAATGCTTATGACACGCCGTCTAGTTTAAACGAAAAGAATAAAGAACATCTTCTAGATTTGTGCAAAAAAAACTTAATTGAAAAAGTTCACCAACCTCTTTATTTCAACATTTGTTCTTAGTTGTAAGTAGGTACCACTCACCATATTTTTTATTTTACTATTCAGGTAAATTCTATTAAAATAGTCTTTTATAGATTTTTGTGTTCTACTTTTTGTAGATTCTAGATAATTTGGTGATTAAAATTTTCGTAGAGGGCGCAGATATGGCGCCTTAAAATATTAAAATTTCAGTGCAATAACGCCATATCTAACAAAATTCTAATATTATTTCAAAGTTTATAATTTTTTTATGTACGGTTATGTATCAACAACATATAAGTATATTCTATCAAAATTGTAAACAGATACCACTTAGAGTTAGTTAATTAATTATGCGACTAATTAAACAACACCATTCTTTTATTTCCTTCTACTCTAAAAATTATATAATTTACACTTGTGGCGGTATTGAACTGGATGTACGAATATATATATATATATATATATATATATATATATATATATATATATATATATATATATATATATATATATGTATTTATATATATATTTATATATATATATATATATATATATATATATATATATATATATATATATATATATATATATATATATATATATATGTTATATAATATTTCAGACACCGTATAGTAACTTAGAATATATTCTAGACTATCCCAGGATATCATATTTCACTACGTGACTGATAACAAATTCCTGCTTATTTTATGGTTAACTGCTTAATTTGCATTTCCTTTGTTATAAGCTTGGGAATCATTGTTTATGCTGACCAAGTACAGCCTTCCAAGCTTATAAATTAAATTAATATCATTTGTTAACTCAGTTCTTATACTCACTTTCGACATGTCATATTAAAACATTTTAAATTAAATTTATTGTATTTTTACCAAGACTCTACGTTGAGTCCATGTTAAATAAATAAATATTTTTTAAAAAACAAGTTTACGCAAACCGTAATCTAACAATTGGCGCAGTCGGTAAGATCTGAAAACATTGCAGTTAGGGAGCCTAACTAGTTGTATAACCCTCCAAGAGAACAAGGAGTCCATCTTCAAAAGGTGCCTAACTAGTGGACAGGACCTACTAGAACAAGGAGAACTTCTTTGCTGCAGTGGTGGATCCCAATTCTTCAACAGAAAAGAACCTACTCCATGAAGCAAACCATAGAGTAAGAAATATTATAAGAATCATCTCGCATTATCATTTTAATTTTTTTTATCAAGCAACAAACAATTTTTATTATTATTTTCTATCACTTTCAATTTTTATTTTTATTTGGCTCTGACATTTCTAACTGTATCCACTCGCTACATATATGTGTAGAGGTAAGCAAGAAGTACAGTTCGATCTAAAGACCAAATTCGTTATATTTCACATATTAGTTGGCTGATATTTCTAACTGTATCCACTCGCTACATATACGTGTGTAGAGGTGAGCGTGAAGTACAGTTCGACTTAGAGACCAAACTAATTTTTATGCAAGTGCATAATTAATTCTATTATCCATTATTTTATTTTTTTTTTCGGTTTCCCGATGCGGGTCAGTCCTCCCGTGGCCTCCAACGCCTCACGGGAGTCGCGTCGGTGCATCAACTACAGCCACTCCCCACATCCCGCAAGGTTACTGACTGTAGATACCAGAATCGTGTGTCCTAAGCAGACGGAGAGAACCCAGAATGACCGCCTTCTGCATTTGACCTGCCTGCCACTCGGCTGGTTTTTGGCAGGCCGGTGTGATCTTCAGTTCCGAGAGCAGCGCAGGCTTTATCCCTCCGAGTACACCGATAATAAGGACGACCATTTTGACCGAGTAGCCTGGGTACAGCGCTTGGAGCTCGTACCGGAGATCGCGATATTTGGTCCGTTTCTCCTCCTCCTTCAAGGTGATGTTTTTTCTCCGCAGGTGCCGAGAACTCGATGACATACATCACCTTGAGTTGATGGTCGAGGAGGACTATGTCAGGCTTGTTGGCTTGGATTAGCCTGACAGTCGGGAACGAGTAGTTCCAGTAAATCCGGCATGTCTCGTTCTCGACAACGGACTCAATATCTCCGGGAACGTAAGGCAGCACTGGTGTTTGGTCTACCCCCGTACGAGTGTCTTAGATGGTAGTATAGCACTCGTAAGGCCGCGTTATGTCGGTGGATGTAGGCCGAAATCGCATATATGGGGCATGCAGAAAGTAAATGCATGAGCGATTCCGGTGCCTGATGGCAGGTCCTGCAGTTGATATCAGGAACCTCTACACGCCACACGCGGCTACGGTAGACCAAGGTGTTGATAACACCATCTTGGCAGGCCATAATGAATCCCGCGGTCTCCGACTTAAGCCCTGCTGACCTTAGAAGGCGAAGGTCAGCCTGGTCGATAAACCCAATGTTTCTATGTTCTTATAGAAGACACCATGCCGGGGTTTATCGACGTGCTGCCGAAACAGATTTTCCTGTTCGGCAGCTCTAATTCAGGCTTTCAGACGATTTGGCTGAAGTTCGGTGACTGACTCAACATCAGCACCTCGCCGGCCTCCTCGCCTGATGTCAAATGCGAGACCGAGTTCATCCTGCGGCTCTTTTTGCTGCCTTGAACAATCCTGCTCCCACTCCTACAGTTTCGTGATGTTTTACGAACCGCAAGAGGGGATCCTGAGCTCCTGAGTATGTTACATGCCATACTCAGTACTACTCTGCCATGCGTACACTCCAGGCTCAAGAGTCCTCGGCTCCCCGTTGACGTGGGAGGTACACACGAGGAACGGACGATCTAGGATGAATACTTCTGTGAATATTCATCATCTTGCGGGTATCTCTGTCTAATTGACGCAGCTCATCTACCCTCCACTTCACTACTCCGAAGGAGTATAGCAGAATCGGAACGGCAAGCATATTAGTTGCAGACACCTTGTTCTTCCCCCGAAAGTTCGGAAGACCAAATCTTTCGGAGGCGGTGTCTGTACTTGCCGCGGAGAGAATCTTTTATTCGTGATACATCCTGGATGTGCCTTTGTTGCACACCCAGATATGTATAGGTCTCTCCGGCATCCAGATGTCTTAGGATGCTTCCGTCTGCGAGCTGCGCATCTTCAAGAAATTCCCCCGCATCGTCCTCTCTTGAGGTGGACGACTGCACATTTGTCCAACCCGAACTCCATACCAATTGCCCGCGTATATTCTTCGACCACCCTAAGAGCGTTTTGTAGTTCGCGCTCTCCGGAGGCATAAAGTTTAAGGTCATCCATATAAAATAGATGGGTGACCTTATGCCTCCGGTTGCTGGGTGGCCCACATTGATATCCGCGGGTTTCGCGGAGCCCAACAGACAACGGTAGCAGTGAGATGCAGAAGAGGGAGAGGGCTCAGGGAGTCACCCTGGAAAACTCCTCTCCTAAATGCCACCTGCTCTGTCGTGACCCGCTGTGCACCTGATGTTATGGTGAAGCGGGTCTTCCAGAGCGGCAGCAGCTAGCTGTTCTATGCATCTCACTAGTGGTGCTGGTACCGCAAGACATTCGAGCAAGTACAACAATAGCTCATGCGATGTTGTATTAAATGCCTTGCGGTAATCAATCCAGGCCATCGATAGATTCCGCTTGTATTGCACAGAATCCTGTGTAATACAGCGGTCTATCAGCAGGCTGTCCTTGCAACCTGCCATGCCCTTCTTGGCACCATGCTGTTCGTGTATCTGCTGGAAGACCGGATCAACAGACCTCAGCGTCCTAGCATACAAGATACGTGTAAATATCTTGTAGCAGGAGTTAAGGCAAGTGATCGGCCTATAATTCCTCAGGTCGGAAAGATCCCCCTTTTGGGGATAAGCACAGTACGTCCCTCGACGAACCAATCCGGAATCTGCTGCCCCTCGTTCAACCATGAGTTGAAAACTCGCGCCAGACGGCGGTGAGTGGAAGGAACTTTCTTCCACCACCAGTTGTTAATGCCGTCTGGACCCGGGGCAGCGAAGTTCTTGGTACCAACAAGTGCTTGTTGGACTTCCTCCGTACTGATTGCCGGGCACACTTCTTCTGGCTCTTCAAGATGTCTGTGACACAGAGCCTCAAAGTGTGCAATTGATTGAGTGTCGCTATTGAATGGACGCGTAGTTTCGTAGATTCCCTTCCAGACGGTTTCGACATCTTCTACAGTCGGCGGATTCTCGACAACACGCTGTGGCTCTTGAAAGAGGCGGGAAGGTTTCGTACGGAACAAATTGTTTTGTTCCATACTCCTCACCCGCCTCTTCAATGTTTTCTTTATCGCCATGAGCGCTCGGATCCTATCTGGACAGTGCTGCTTGATGGTAAGCATCACTGTCAGATTTAGAGTATGGTGTTGACGTCTTAATCCGGCAGCTATGCGCCGGATCCTGGGAGTAAAAACTCTACCAGTCGTCTTATATTCCACCACACTCTGGATCCGAGAAGCGTGTTGTCTGGCCGACTGTATCTTGCCTTCGATTTTTTGTACACGCCGCTTGGCTTTATCGACCCCGTGATTGGTTGACCTCTCACGGGGGACGAATTGCTTCGCGGCGTTGTACACGGCACAGTTGATTTGCCAGATGTCTACATCTTCTGGAATTTCCTCATCGATGACCGCGTCCATTCTAGCCAGGTCTTGAGGCTTTAGGTTAGCTCTGGTGTTAAGGCTAACCCTCGTCCTTAAGTCTACACCGGTGAACTCTAAAGGATGCTCCCCATCAGCTGGTAATTGCCGTGGTGGGACTGCGGCTGGCAGTTCTTCCAGCTGACGGGGTGCCCTTCCGTAACCTGACCTGAGCAGAAAGGATACTTGATTTCTCAGATGTTGTTGAGGAGAAGGCGCGATGCTCTGGATGCATTTCGCACCAAAGTGCATGCATTCGCGCCATGTCGCAAGTCATCCCGAAGTTCTCTCGTCCACTTAAAGCGTCCATGTTCATTGCCTTGGTTATCAACGTTGAGACCATCCGGTAAGGCCCTCCCACCTGTCTCTGACCCCCATCCGGTTGGGGTCGATTGTGAGGGCCCTTCTTAGATTATATGGAACCCAAGCAGTAAAGGTAGCAGGGTGGTTAGCCCTGGTACCCCGGCCGGCATTTGTCAGGCAGAGTTGCCTCTGCATATCCAGGGTGCACCAACGTGGGGGTTGCCGGTCCTTAGCACTTTAATAAGTGCATAATTTTAATTAAGGAATACTTTTAAAATTTTTCCTTGATCACCTAAATTGATCAATTATTTTCTAAATAATTTCTAAATACTAAGCAACAAAATGCCAGACTCAGTTACAGAACAAGTTGAACCTTACAAACTATCCGAAATTTTTTCCATAATACCGGCAATCTCATCACTCTACAAACCTTTCTTAATTCATGTATTTACGCCCACTCTATGGCTGTTAGAGATCAAAAGTTATTGTTAACTGTACATATAAAAAATAAATTGCGTGGCAAAACTGCCGAAATTGTAAACTCTCGTAACCCAGCTACATGGGCAGAAATAAAATTCTTATTAGAGTCTCATTTTGGCGACTCGAGAGATCTGACATCTCTCATTCAAGATTTACAGTGGATTCATCAAATACATAACGAATCTGCGTTAACATTTATAGCACGGTTACAAACGCATAATGCGAAAATGCATGCTGCAAGTCAAAAACAACATTTTACTGCGGAGCAAAACAAGCGCAAAGCGAACTAATTGAAACAATGACGCTAACTACTCTACTCACAGGTTTAGAACCAACACTAGGCAAAATTATTCGTGCCGGAAATCCTAAAAATATGCTGGACGCTATAAATCGTATTAGAAGAGAATTACAGCAGCTATCTTATTTTGAAACTCAAAAATTCCCAAAAAATAACGTTGCCAAAAATCCAATTCAAAGTCAAGTAAGAAGGCCAAACATTAATTTTCAAAAATTTTGTTCAGTTTGCAAAAAAAATGGGCATACTATAAATGAATGCCGAACAAGACAACAACAACAACAACCTTCAACTTCTCAAAATTTCAATAGGCCAAATTTCCAAGGAAATTCAAACTATCAAAATTTTGCACAATCAAATCATTATCAAAGAACATTTCCACAAAACCAATATCCAAATCAATTTCAAAATCAACAACCGAGCTCTTCTCAACGGAATAAGACTTCAGCCATAAGACCGAATCCTAATTATAATCCACAAAGACAATCTGTAATACAGCACAACCCCAATTTTAATCGCTCCAATAATCAACCAAAAAACCCATCATTTAAATTGCGCAACTTACGATAACCAGTACACTGATCAATACGAAAATTATTCCTTTGATAACCAAATACAAAATGAAACTTGCAATTTTAATAATTTTCAACCTGAAGAAAATGAGGAGAATTATACCGCTAATTCTCAGGACACTCACTATAAGAATTATACTGCTAATTCTCAGGATACACTATGCGAATTATACTGCTAATTCTCAGGATACTTACTATGAGGATTATACTGCTAATCCTCAGGATTTTTACTAAGGCTTAGATCATCCAACGAATCCTCCCAACCAAGATTCAGACCCAGTTGCGGATTTACAAACACAAATACAAACCATGAACTTACAAGACGACTTGAACCCGTACTTAAACTTCCCAGAACAGACATGCATGTAAATTCATTAGAAAGAAAGAAAGAAAGAAAATATTTATTGTGTATCACAGGTTCATACAATCATATATGTACAATGTAAATATAAAAAAGTACAAACAAGTCACAAAAGGTGTTAGGTACAGTAAGAACTGATATTAAAACCTAAACCCTAATATATTAAATACATATAGAATTATTAAATCATTAAATTAAATTAAAAAAACATAAAAAGTCTTAAAAAAAAATTATACAAATTATTATTAGATCAAAAGAACAAAAAAGACACAAAAAATTAGAAGAGGTTCAGATTGATTCTGGTGTTATTGTCTTTAATGAGATTTTCTACATTTTGTTTAAAAATTGTATAAGATTTTTTAAATAGATCAACTGGAAGGGCATTGTGCACATGTGGTGCTAAATAGGAGAAACTGGAACAGAAGGAAGAAGTGCGGTGGTGTGGTAAATCTAATGCATTTGAAACGTGTCTGAGAGTCCGCTCATGAATTTCATTACGTCTTACCAGTTTGTTATATAAATAAGCAGGTAGTTTAAATTTTAAAATATTATATAATAGACAAGCAAAGTGAACAAATCTTCGTTCTTGCATTTTTAAAAGTTGAAATTGACGAATATATGGTGTTACATGGGCAAACAAAGGAATATTTGTTATAAATTTCATACACAAATTCTGCAATTTTGTAATTTATTTTTTTTCTTCTGTTGTTAAGCATGGCCCTATTACTGTATCACGATAATTTAGATTTGATAGAACCAGTGACTCGCATAACATAATTTTTGTTTTAGAGTCTAGATCAGATTTAAACTGAAATAGATGTTTTAATCTATAGTAACCACTTCGTAGATTATTTTTCACTTGTTCAGCGAACTTTAGTTTATCATCCATTATCACACCAAGATTTTTGACAGAGTTTACAGTTTGTAAACCTGAGCCATTCAAACGTATTGTTAAATCTAAATCTTGTTTATTAAATAGAATATGTTTGCATTTACTTGCATTTAATATTAATGAATTGAATTTGCACCAGTTACTTATTTCGGATAAATCAAAATTTATTTTGTTTTGTGCATCGATATAGTTGTTGGCTGAAAAACTGTAATATTTTTGAACATCGTCTGCATAAAGTTGCATACTACAATATACGGGCACTTTTTGCAAATTAAAAGTGGATATACTAAAAAGGCTTAGCTTTACTATCTGTAAACTCAAAAAATCTTTATTATATAAAGGATATCACAAACAGATTTAAAATTTTAATAGACACTGGTGCAGGTATTTCTATTTTTAAACCTAAAACAGCCGAAAATTATCGACAAAGATTTTCCGAAAATGTAATTATACAGGGTATACCGGACCAAAAGGTAAAAATAAGTGAATCAGCACTTATACCATTTACAAAAGGCAATCCACATAAAGTTTATGTTCATAATTTAGATATAGACTTTGATGGACTGTTAGGCGCGGATTTTTTTAGAACACTACGAATGTCCGGTAGATATAAAAAATAAAACACTAATAACGAACTTTAAAACTGTACCGCTATTTAAATTTACTGATGATTCGTGCGTACAATTACCGGTTAGTTGTAAAAATGTAACGCAAAATCAATGCCAAAAACCCCATCCAGAAATTCAAAATTTAGATAATACCAATAACCAAAATTTAATATCTATTGAGCGCGTATAGAAAAGATTCTTAAACTTAAATGTAATTTACGAAATACTGATGCTATACTGTTAGCTCAGGAATCGGACAAAGTACGTTTGCCAAATGCTCTAGTCAAAATTGACAATAATGGAGAATTTTTAACATCAGTTATAAATCCTAATGCAATACCTAAAATAATAGATCTTTCAAATCTTAAACTAGAACCTGTTGAGAAATTTAAAGAAATTTTTAATTTGAATTCCCAAAATCTCGATTCCCAACAGACAGACAGACATTTCGAAAATAGAAAACAACTACGCTTAGAACATCTTAACGACGAAGAGAGTCATTTAATTACTCAACTTTGCTTAATCTTTTCTGTTATTTTCTACCTAGAAGGAGATAACTTGAGTTTTACGAACGAAATAAAACATTCGATTGACACAAATAATACAAAGCCAGTTTTTACAAAATCATACCGATATCCGCATATTCATAAAGAAGAAGTCAAAACACAAGTTTCTAAAATGTTAGACCAAGGTATCATTCGACCATCAATCTCGCCCTGGTCTTCTCCGGTTTTGGTTGTCCCAAGAAAACTCGACGCGTCCGGAAAACAAAAATGGCGAGTCGTAGTAGACTATAGAAAATTAAACGAACTGACAGTTGACGACAAATATCCACTCCCAAATATTTCTGACTTACTAGATCAACTAGAAATTCTAGAATTAAGCAGTGCTCACAAACGCGATTATAATCCGCAAGGGCAAATCAGGGGGAATAAGTACCATAAATACAAGAACGTAATAAAACCTCTATTTGATTCAAAAATTAGGTCATATCATGCTCCGTCGAAAAACGGATCTGGCATGGCTGTGTACAATGAAAAACCGATAGAATACGTTTACTGGGATAATGTAAATGAACTTGTCGACAGGCTAAACTTTTAATGGCCTCAAAGTCTGCAGAAAACACTGTTTCTCGCAATAATGAAATTTTGAGTATATTATCAGAACTGAAGGAAATAGGTGTCATTGCTTAAATATTTGCAACTTTGTTAATTAACATCATTTACAATATGAGTGTAAATAAGTTCGGTAGGTCTAATATAGACCGCGGTACTCCAAGCAGTAGTAGTGTCCATTTACTTTCACCATATCGACATGGTTTCATTATCACTGAGGATGGAAATATAGATGTGGAAAATCTAAAACTGAGTAATGTTAAATTACCTACTAATACCAATGATGTTTGTAATAAAAAATATGTAGACGATAGGCTAACGTCTCTAAATAAGGAGCTTCATACAATTATTGAAATGTCGTTACGTTTTCGACGTAACCCCACGAAATGTGTTATTATGGTGCCGGAGCATTCATTCTTCATTAGCCCAGGTACTCTTTTATTAACTAAAGGGATATTATACCAGTTGTTGGGCGGATAGTCGCTAGTATCAAATTTAGCAATGTTTTCTTTTATAATTTCCACATAAACAGCAATACATTTCACTTCATATATTAAACTATCTGTATCGGTATAAAGCAACTTACAACTAAATTTATCTAACATAAAATTATAGTGAAAATCGTATAAGCAAGTTTTTGATATATCTAAAATACATAAACCGATATACAGGGGCTTGTTGAAAAAAAATTTCAGACTTACTTAATTCAATAGCAACTAAATTCTCATCAAATATAGCACGACTATGAAAATTGGGGCTAGCGATGTAATTTTTAGCTCTGTATCGACCCTCCCATTTCGACACCAATTTTACAAGCCGATGCTTACGGATATTTTCCATGGTCTTTCCAAAAAAAGCATTAATTAGTAACTCATATAGATACTTTTCAAATTCATTTCTCGAACTGGCGCGCAATTTTGTGTTCAAGTCGATATATTTCTTTAACCAGGGCGATTGATTAAATTTTAATATTCTATGAATTTTTACGAATTTTAACCCATGGGCTATAGCTTGCTTCAAATTTCGATAATGAATGACGTATGTAGTTTTATTGTGTAAAGCTGTCATTAATTTTTGGTAATTTTCATCCTGGGGACACTAGATGTTCCGGACAGACGTCTTTATGTTTGTCATGTAAGTGTTCGGGGTACTCTAATTAACCTCGAGAACATAACCTTCCGGCGAATCGTTGTATACTTTGGAAACGTCAAAATTTTCGATATTTTCAACCCACTTAAACCCACCACAATCAAATTTTTTCACAAGTTCATCACTCAAATTACATATATCCATTATCAAATTTTATCTAATAATATAATACACTTCTTGCAAACTTGTATGCTTGAACGTTCATATTCTAATGATTTGGTAAACTTTGGCCGCACCTTTATAAATAATTGCTTTAAATAAGTAGAAATGTTTACTGTTACTGGCAAATGATTGGGATAAATTGCATCGTTATAAAAAAATTGCGTGGTTTTCAACAAATATACGAGTTTTAAAATAATTTATACAAATAATACATTTATACATACTAAGTTATTGCTGCTGTTTATTATGTGGAGGATTCGCCTTCGCCGATAGCCCCATCGCCTCTTATGATTGTTGCGAATCAGCTAAAATTAAAAGAAAAATAGCGCTTAGTAAAAAATTATCAAAATGCATGAAAATTTACTTACATGCACCGCTTGGAGGACAATTCTCGTTTTCAATAAGTTTGAATGATATCCCTAACGACGGTTTATTCACGTCTTTCAACCCCTCGAATACCAGACAATATTTCCCTGATGTAAAATTTTCTAAGTCGTCTCTCATTACAAGTCTCACCCGTTGAGGCAAAAAAGTAATCATATCTTCGAATTCTAATAATATTGTTTCACTTTAAAATGTATTATTTTTTATCACATAAAATTATTCTGTTATAGTGCAACATCATCGTGGATATCCACCTACCACCACAAGCCCGCCCATCACCATAGATGACTGAAAATAAGTAAATAATATAATATATAATTATTTTATAAAAAATAAAGTATTAGAAATGCTATTTTGCGTTTAATTTATATATAAGAATCTTTTATTACTAGTTGAAATAGTTCAGTGGGAGAGCGTTAGACTGAAGATCTTGAGGTCCTGAGTACAAATCTCAGTCTCAACATTTTTTTGTTTCACTTTAATTTATGTATGTCTGTTATAATACTAACTAAAAAATCATAATAATAAAAATTTCAATTATTTCAATTGACTTCTCTCCACAAATGTTACAGCATCATATCGCCCTTTGCGGTTTTCTTATCACACATCCGCTGCTCTGCTGTACATTAATATAAATTATTATTTGTTCAAGTATAAAAACTGTCGAGTCATCCCGGCTCAGACAAAAAATTCACAACCAGAAGGGCACTACGTACAGGGTTGCCACCCATACCACGTGATAGCCCATATGTAACATCGAATCAAAACTTCTTTCAAATTTTAGTTCTCCAACGGGTCTCGAGAAAAATAGAAAATCCACACTACTGCGCATGTTTTTTTATCCAATCCCTGGCGGCCATGTTTTTCTTTAAGCCCCAGCGATCATGTTTTTTTCTCATATGCCAATCCCCACTGCGCATCTTTTTTCTCTAATCCCCGGCGGCCATGTTTTTTCTCTAAGCCCCGGAGTTCATGTTTTTTCTCATGTGCCAATCCCCACTGCGCATCTTTTTTCTCTAATCCCCGGCGGCCATGTTTTTCTTTCACAATCAAACTCGAGTGCCCTTCTGGTCGGTCTGACGTCATAGCTCTACAACAACCACCCATCAACCTCAATGACCAGAAGCTGAACACTTCTTCACCGACGACAATGACCATAAGCTCTTCAAGGACCACCTCGATTCTTGGACGCTCTCGATGGACACATGCCATCCCAGGCAAAATATAAGACGCCTAGTTGGTAGGTGGTCCCGCATTCCCTTTGCTTATCTACTGTAATATTTTTTTATAAAATTCAGGGAGTGGCTACACCCTTAGTACGGTCCGGAAAATGATTTGGTGCTATAGGTGTATTGTATTATGATACTTTTAATATATCTACATCAAGAAATTCAACTGACAACTGTAAACAACGAAATAATAACTTTTTATTAAATTGAGGAGGTGACTGCA
>JANEYF010002070.1:0-70300 GCA_029963845.1 Rhamnusium bicolor | reverse complement strand
TATATTATATTTGTGTGTGTATATTCTTTTGTGCAGGTATTGTTTAGATTGGCCTATATATGTGCTGTTACAGTTATTGCAGTCTATTTTGTAAACGGTATTAGTTTCGTTTTTTGGTTTTTTTGGGATGTAATTTAGGGTTGTTTTGTGAAGAATTTTTTTTTCGTGTTATGCGGTTTATGTTTATTATATTTTTTTTTAATTCGTTTGAGATGTTTTATGATACCTTTGGTATATAGGGCATAGAGATATATTTCTTATTATTTTGGTTAGATGGATACTTTGTTTTATTATATATTGTATGTATTCTTTTTTTATTATTATTATAGGTTCATAGAAATTTTTAGGGTAAGAGTTTGTTTCAAAGAACTTTTTGAATTCTTTTTTTATATTATTGGGTCTGTACTTTCCCACTAAACATTTTTGTACAGAAATGTTTCAGATATGTTTTAGAAACTGAAAATGACCTACCTCAAAAATGTTTCAGATGAAATATTTCAAATGAGTCGAAAAGTAAATCAAGAATTTCATAACAGAGGGACGTATTCCACATTTAATTAACGCCTATCTATGAAGCCCTCACAATATATATATATATATATATATATATATATATATATATATATATATATATATATATATATATATATATATATATATATATATATATATATATATATATATATATATATATATATATATATATATATATTGCTGATATATTGCTAATATTTCCTTTGAAACATTTTTGAGGTAGGTCATTTTCAGTTTCTAAAACATATCTGAAACATTTCTGTACAAAATGTTTAGTGGGTTGGGTGTAAAAGTTAAATGGCGCAACAGCCTAACAAATCGCGAAGAAGTTAAATATAAAGGGGATAATTTGTAATACACTTATAAAAATAAAAACTAACAAGTTTTTTTACATCTTTCCATGAAGTCCACACATAAAATAAATCGTTTAATACTAATAATTCACACCACCAATGTAAGAAATGTATCATACTTAATAACACGCACATAAATCACACCTCTTGACAGTTAACATGAATTAACCGCACCACAATACAATCCAGAAAAGTTTCAGTCACATATAAACACTCATCTGCTAGTTATAAAATGTAAACTAGTTTCAAAAAAATACCAAAATAATCCGTATTGTAAGTACATAACATAACATAACATAACATAAACTTATAATTTTTGTATAATTAATTGTAGTTTTCTGACGATGGTTATAATAAACAGAAACGAAAGAAAAATTAATATTGTTCTCATTTAAATGACCGAATGCCCAGAATATATCTACATAACATACAACAGGAATTTTAAAAACTGAGAATATACGTTTCGTTAGTAACAATTAAATAAAACAAGAATATATAATGAACTCATAAGGCCATAACATATTATATTCTTGTTGAGGGTAACCAACTGGTAATAATTTAGACTGCTCTAATGATTATATAATTCCATTGTCTACTTTGTTAAGTACACAAAGAAAGAATTACATCAAAATGTTTTTGTTTTGTGAATGCATTAGCCGGGACTACAGCTTCTCGTATCTCATCTGAAAATTAATAATCTGCGTAGTATACCAGCTTTATAAGTAATGTAAAGTAATATTAACATATAAAAATTTTTCCTGCAAAGAAAAGGAGATGTTACTTAACGATTTGTATGGAAAATTATTTGAAAAAGTTTGCACATAGACAGCAATCAATTATAGGTGGCAAGATGTAAATTAGATTAAGTTCATTGAATAATTCAACGAAAATATTGATATAAAATTGATGGTGAGGCAATTCCACTCCGATTATTGAATGAATTTGTTTCATTGACATCCGGAATATTACGTTATCATGAGAATATTAGTATTTTTACGCAATTATTGTGTACCAGGTACTTTACATGATATTAAATGAAGTTATCGAAAGTCATATTTATATAATTTATAGGCAGCCTTACAACAACCTTCGATGAACGTGAAGCGGTAAAAAACACTTACTAAACTTGAGTTCAGAGACAACGCTGGCACTCAAATCCTTGGGTCTGTTCCTAGTGGCACGCGAACACACGCTCGTTACCATAGCTATGCGATATGACGTCAGAAGCGAAACTCCAAAGCTTATATTTCACGAAGCGGAGGCGTCACTGACGACTATTGCTGCCTCTATAGACCAACCAGTGGCGGGTTCTTGATCTTATATTAAAATTGTCATGTTTTATGCTTAGTGCTTAGTTCGATTTATCTGATTGTGAGTATGTTAGGAGATTAATAGTTTTGTGAATAAGTTGCTAATGTTAATTGTAGTCATTTCTTTCATAAATATTCATTCTTTAAAGCTCAAACTAGGTTCACATTATGTTATTAATTATTTGTCTTCGTATATTTTTCTTAATGCTATTCTAGAAAAAACTCACACAGCGTGAAACTAAAAATCCACTTTAATAAAAATTTATTTTGAATAATTTTATTGTGGAAAGAAGATGAATCTTTTGGTTTTGTCTTGTTTATTACCATATTCAGCAAACGCTGTTTCAAGTCGAACAAGCGTTAAAAGGAAAGAAAATAATGATGTGTGTGGATTATACCCACTCCACATAAGAAAAAATTGGTATTGTTGTCGTCCAAATTAGCTTTATTGTCTGCCTGAAAGATTTGTACTGGTTCTATAATTTTATTTGGCGTCCCTTTTTTCAGTTCTTCAGTGGTATATTTTTCAACCTCTATTAGTTGTTTTTTATTTTTGCCTGCAGATTATGATTTCTTGCTAATTCTAAGTTGGTTGCCAAGATTTTTCTATTACTGTAGCCTGCAGTTGTATCATCCTGGGTGAAAAATATTCCAGTACCTTTTAGTTCTTTAGTATTGACCAACATTTCAGATTTTAGATGGCAGCTAATAACTTCTGCAACCAGTGGTTTTATTTTTCCCTCCGTAAAGTTTCCAATTCTATTGATGTCTCTAAACTCGGAAGTGCAGCTTACTTTTTAAGGTCTCGTTACAGGTTTTTAAAAAATTTGTATGTCTTCTATGTGGTTTACCTGTTCTTGTATGCCGTAGGCTGCAAAGCTATATTTTTTTGTTTTGCGTTCTATTGTGCTACGTTTTTCCTTTAGCTCACCATTTACTTTTTTGAGGAGATTATTTTCTTTTTCGGTCTTGAAACTGTTTAGAAAATTCTTGTTTTAGGTCTAATATTTCCTGTGTGTGAATCTTTATTATCTTTTATTTCCTTCTGTTCTATATTTTTATTTAAGCAATGCATAAAGATCTTTGTTACTTCTGGTATGTCTGACATTTCAAATAATCTGTGATATTCCTTTCATTAATGAAAAGAAAACTTTGTCAAAAGATTATGGATGATCGAAAGGTTTATTAGAAGATGTTAACTTACGAAAAATATACAAAAATGGTAAAACTATGGATGAAAACAACCCAGAGGATTTACAGGAAAAGTTTTTTCACATGGCTCAGTGGAGTTGGTGTAGCGTGGAGGAGAAAAGACAAATTGTTTAATATCTTATTTTATAGCTGAAATAAGCAATGATGGGCGCGAAACTGGTTGTCTAGAATATAATTCCAGAACTACAAAAGAAGGAGATAGAAAATATACAGAATCTAAATGGTTCCAAATTCCAAATTCCATTAATTCTCCAATAATCCAAAAATATTACTTTACAAAATAGTAATGAATATTATAAATAATACCTAAGTAGGTAAATGAAAATCCCTTTTGAGGCCGTTGTGCATACAATTTCCAGACCGGTTTTTTTGTTCTTGCATTCATCATTGCGAAGTAGGTAATGAGTTTTTCAGTAAGTGTGATATATCTTTTTTTTTAATAAAACAACAAGGAATTGAGGCAGAGCAAAAATTTTTATTTTATTTTGAAGTAGAGTCGATGCAATTATGTTCTGAAAATAATAATCATTCAAATGGGCGCTCCTCTTACATGACCGAATCCGATGAACCCAATTTTCAGGCACTTTATTCAATAAATCAGGCCTTATGTCACGAATACAGCGTTCAATATTCAATTTTAATGCATGAATTGTCTGGCTTATTGGCATAAACCAACAACTGCAAATAACCCCACAAAAAGTAGTCCAAAGGAGTTAAATCACAACTTCTTGGGGGCCAATTGACGTATTAGTATTTTTCAAAATAATTGCCTCATCGAACTTTTCACGCAATAAATTGATTGTGTCATGGGCTGTGTGGCACGTAGCGCCATGTTGTTGAAACCAGATATTGGTTAAATCAATGTCATTCAATTCAGGCCATAAAAACTCCATTATCATCGACCTGTACCGCTCAACATTGACAGTAATGGCATCTCCGTTCTCATTTTCAAAGAAATAAGGACCGATGATGCCACCATGCCAAAATCCACACCAAACGGTTACTTTTTACCGAATGTAAAGGTCTCTCGTGTATAATTTGTGGATTTGTTTCACACCAGTAACGACACTTTTGTTTGTTTACCGATCCACTGAGAAGAAATGAGCTTCATCTAAAAAAATGATTTTTAAAAAAAAAATCAGCATCATTTTCAAATTGTTCCAAGGCAAAATCAGCGAATTGACGGTGTTTACGATAATCCAAAGGCTGCAATTCTTGTGTGAGAACAATTTTGTAAGGATGTAAACCAAAATGCCTTCGTAAAATACGCCAGGTGGATGTTGCAGACAGTCCTAAATCTTGAGAACGCCATGGAATCGATAAATTTGGGTTCTCCACAACACTTGTCTGAATGGCAGCAATATTCTCATTACTTCGAACAGTTCTTTGTCTTACTGGCACGCGAACATTGTGTAAAGAAAAAGTACCTTCAAAATTTTCAACAGTTTGACGAATTGTGAGCACACTGGACCGATTATGACGACCATAAATTGGTAAAAGTGCACGATAAGTTGCAATAAAAGAACGATTATTTTGATAAAAAAATTTGATAATTTCCAAACGTTGTTGTGGTATGTATCTTTCCACGATTAAATTGCAAACCTTACTGAATACCACTGACAGTGACAGACGATATTAACATTTCAAATATGGCCACAATGTAAAATTGAAAACATATCACGCCTGTTGAAAAACCTGTTATATACACAATGACAGCAAAAACATTTTCAGGCTCACTATTCTCTACATGAATGCAGAGTACAAATGTGTCGTAGTGAACTCCATCTACCAGTGTTTCCAATTGATATTAAATTGTGATTGACACTGGTAGATTGAATTTACTATGATACATTTGTACTCTGCATTCATGTAGAGACTAGTGAGTCTGAATTGAATTTTTTTTTTTACTATCATTGTGTATATGATTATTTTTAAGTCAATTTAGGTTGGAAAACTGAATCTAACTGGTATAAGATAGCATTATGACGAAATCTGATTTCCATGGACTCCTGATGCAATCAAAAAAAAAAAAAAAATTGGGCTTAGCACCAGTAAAGTTAAAATAACAAATAATTCCAATGACCAACAGCGGTAAATATTTTGGTAAATCCAGAATAGCGAAAAATGTTTAATGAAACTGAATGAGGGCATTCTAACGCTGCTTCCATAAAGTCATACCTGTAGTTAGATGAAAGCCGTAATTTAAATATAGTGATTTTTCAAATTCAGCAAGCGCTTCTGCTACACCCTAAAACCACAAAGATCATACTGTTTATAATAATTCTGTTTTTCATTATTATCAAAAAAAATTGAACTGGTTTTATCCGCTTTCATTTTCATGTAATAGTTATTTACACAACAAGACCGGAAAATGAGCGGACTGACCAGTGAGCCCAATAAAGACACTTTCTGAGTGTGTTACAAGTAATATTTTTTTCAGCTAGTCTCAAAAAAACTTTACTGGAAATCTTTTGCAAACAAAATTCATAAAATTCACTAATAGATGTCATAGGTTTACTTTCAAAGAAGACTGGACTAATTATTTTAAATTGTTATCAGATACTGTTGTCAACCAAAAGTGACATAAGAGATCGATAAAGACTACTGATTCCTTACGTCACGTTACCGGGTTAGACTAGTAAATAAAAGGTTTTTCAATAGAGGTGATATGTTTTCAATTTGACATTGTGGCCATATTTAAAATGTCAAAAGTATCTGTCACTGTCAGTTGTATTCACTAAGGTTTGCAATTTAATCATGAAAAGATACATGACTCAACGTTTGGAAATTAGCAAATTTTTTTATCAAAATAATCGTTCTTTTATTACAACTTATCGTGTACTTTCACCAATTTATGGTCGACATAATCGGCTCAGTTTGCTCACAATTCGTTGAACTGTTGAAAATCTTGAGTGTACTTTTTCTTTACACAATATTTGCATGCTAGTAAGACAAAGAGCTGCTCGAAGTAATGAGAATGCCGTTCAGGCAAGTGTTGCTGAGGACCCAAATTTATCGCTTCCAAGGTGTTCTCAAGAATAGGGACTGTTTGCAACCTGGCGTATTTTACGGAAGGATTTAGGTTTATATCCTTACAAAATTATTCTCACACAAGAATCGCAGCTCTGGGATCATCGCAAACACCTTGAATTCGCTGATTTTGTCTTGGAGCAACTTGAAAATGATGCTGATTTTTTAAGAAAATCATTTTCTCAGATGAAGCTTATTTTCTTCTCAGTGGATCGGTAAATAAACAAAATTGTCGTTACTGGTGGGAAGCAAATCCACAAATTATATACGAGAGACCTCTACATACCGTAAAAGTAACTGTTTGGTGTGGTTTTTGGCATGGTGGCCTCATTTTTTTGAAAATAAGAACGGAGATGCCATTATTGCCAGTGGTGAGCGGTAGAGATTGATGATAACGAACTTTCTGTGGCCTGAATTGAATGATATTGATTTAACCAACATCTGGTTTCAACAAGACGGCGTTACGTGCCACACAGCCCATGACACTATCAATTTATTGCGTGAAAAGTTCGGTGAGGCGATTTCGAAAAATGTTAATGTCAATTGGCCTCCAAGAAGTTGGGATTTAACTCCTTTGGACTACATTTTCTGGGGTTATTTGAAGGCGTTGATTTATGCCAATAAACTAGACACAATTGATGCATTACAATTGAATATTGAACGCTGTATTCGTGACATAATGCCTGATTTATTGAGAAAAGTGCTTGAAAATTGGGTTCGCCGGATTTGATCCTATAAGAGGGGCAGAGGCGGCAATTTGAATGATGTTATTTTCAGAACATAATAGCATCGACTGTATTTTAAAATGAAATTAAAATTTTTTATTCTACCTCAATTCCTTGTTGTTTTATTAAAAAAAACATGTCACTCTTATTGAAAAACCCATTACTTATTTTTCACTCAAAAAATTGACCAAAATAGTCAACTTTCTAGACGGTTACAGAAAAATGAATTTGGTCCTGAATATTTTTACAAACACTATGGAAATAGCAAAATAATATTCAGAAAATATTCACCTCTTCATATAACTACTAAATATATTAATTACTCCAAAGACTATTACTTACAGAATATACATATATTACATAATAGAATATTTCATTAGTCCAGAAAATAGGCCTTTCCCGTGCGCGGGTACAAATTCCCGTGTGAGGCATAGCCGAACACGGAAGGTCATGCAAACACGAGAAAAGCATTTATAGACGTGTAATGAACGATATTTTTTCATTATACCTCTCTGAAAACAAAAAATACGGCAACATTTTTAAAAAACTTTATAAAATTGAAGCTTTCATGGATTTGGCTTTTTCGGACAAATAAACGAGAAGTGTATCATCACTTACTGTGTTAACTTTTTTTGCTGGCGCCATTTGCAAAATAGACGGTACTCATATTCATACTCTCACAAGACTTCCTGGGCAGTAAATCAGTACTTACTTTTGCCGCTTCAAGTGATATCTCTTCTTCTGGAGAAATCATTTTAAAAATATTTGAATAAAAATTCGAAAAACTGTCATAATACAATTGTTATTTATCGTTGCTAAGGAAACTAAACAATCATTGTTTACGGTCATTAAGGTACTTTCAATAGCATATTAAGACTGGCAAGTAGGGAGCTAATATTATTAGCCCACGGGAAAATTTTTCCTATGCGGACGCACGGGAAAATCATTTTCCTGTGCGCTAAAGTGTTTTCGGAGAGGTATAATGAAAAAATTATTACGCACTTAAATATTGAAGCGAAGATCATTCTACAAAGATTTCACCAGTTAGACGCCATCAACAACGTATAGTAGTGGATGTGTAATAAATATTGATGAAAATTTTAAATATACACAGAAGTAATCAGAATAGCCTCTCTCTATTAATGGAAAAAATAAATTCTAGTTAACAAAAATAATGCATTTTTTAAATTTTTGAAGGAAATTTTAAGGAAATGGTAGCGGACGACTATTTTTTGTGCTTATTAAATCTTGAATCACAGTTTAAAAAGGTATATTATATGCATATGTGTCTTTATAAAAACATGAAACAAAAATATAATAAATCACGGCTCAAAAATAACAGAAAATTTCGGTATTATTTAATATTTAAATGATATTTTAATGACAGAAAGACTTTTATTTTTTGACGAGCTCTAAAGGAAACACTAAGTAGTTGCTTTGTATTAAAGTGTATAACGAGTTATCCATTAACCCAAAGAAAAGATTAAGAAAACCTAATAGACTGTAAACAAAAGCATGTTTAAGGCCCTGAGATAAGAGGAAAACAATGAGAAAAGTTTTGTTATATTAATCATGTCTGAGAAAAAATAAATTATTCCTTTAAAGCCGAAATAACTATCGACCATAAAGATTCTGGTGAACTATTTCGTTTTTATTATTTTGTGTCATAAGAGAGGCAACGTAACTGAAGTTATAAATTTTAACATTTTTTTAACTTATAAATATACAAGTACTGCTTAGATGGCTATCTCAACCTGGGCTGAAAGGAAAACTCTACAATATTGACAAGAGTTACCAGGATTAGTTCATTCGAAGGCGTTTATAAAATACCCTTTGAAATCAAGAACTAAGAAACTGTTAGAGTTAAACAGGGTAAACTTGAAAACTCTAACAGGCCTATATACCGGGCACTGCCGACTAAACTATTATCTGCATAAACTCGGCCTAGCGGAAAACGCCGAGTGCCGTCTATGCTTGGAGGATGATGAGAAGGCAGACCACGTCTTATGCACCTACCCCGCCGTGGAGAGGATCTGGTTTTCAATATTTGGCAAAGGGCAATTTCTGCCAGAGGATCTGCACACATTCTCACGCAATAAAATTATCAGTTTCATTAAGAGACTGAACTTATTGGGTGAAATATAACTAGGAGTGAGCCACAATAGGCCTGCTAATGGCCGCAGTGGAGGTCCACAAGGACCCACTCGCAATAACCTAACCTAACCTAACCTAACCTAACCTTTGGTAACGCATAATCGTCAGGATGTTTCTTCAAACTCACGAATGTTTCGAAGGAGTAAAGTTATCCCTGCGAATCGCTACCAACCACTGTTTTAGACGAGTTTTGTCTCTCTGAAACATATGTCCGCCTTTTGTTTCCGAATAAAATGGAACTGCCCAACACTGAGGCATAATTAACAAGATTTTTTATTTACTGGTGTACGAAATAATTATAATAAAACCCTACAAACTTGTTCCGAAACTAACAATAAATTTTGAGAGCCACCTTACTCGCCAGTGTCGCCAAGTGGTGAGCCTAAAAACGGTAGCCCTCATTATACTAAAATTCCAAGTCATTTTTGAATACGATTTTGTTTAAAGCGTGTCTATAGATACAAGCCTTATAGTCATTGCCAATATATTTTGGACTCATTGGATAAACAAGTACAATTAGATTCTCTCACTCCACCTCAGCTAAGCATTCGAGAATATGATTTACATTTTCCTCTAATCATTTGTTCTTTAACTGGATGCAAACCTGAAGAACATTGTAATTAAATAAATAAATAAAAATGAGTATCACATAATATACAACAATGAGCTCATTTTTTAAAATTGTTGTCAATTTGGTTTGTTTAAAGGCTGAAGTCTCTCAAATTTTTTATACTTTGCTTACATTGGAAAATGTCAAATAATTTTAAATTTTTTGTCATTTGTATCAACATCTAAATAAATTTTAATAATATTTACACATTTAACAACTATTCGATCTTTTAAAGATTTTCTTCAAACCTTTTGTTTTTCATCCATAGGGAGTCCTATGCAGAATAGTAGGCCGCCAAAGTCGACAGAGGATGTGGGGGTAGTTTTCATTTATTGTTTCGGTATATACATCCCTTCACGAGTTATAAAGACTATTTGATTTTGTCAATTTATGTTTTACATATTTAATATCTATTCGACCCTTTAAAGATTTTTCTAAACTTTTTTTTGTTTTGAAAAAATTTCCCCACGGCATCGGTCTGCAGGGTGGCAGATGTCGCACCTAAGATGACATTTTAAATGGTAAAGAAGTACACTTTTCTTACACAAGATATAAATGTGGAGTCTCTGAAAAAGTTTACATATTTTAAGTATGCGCCAATTACATCTGTCAACGTTGCACTGTTCTTCTCACAATACAATGTATTTTTTAATGAGAGGCGCCGGAGATTAACTCCGGAACATTTAAAACAAATATTAGTAATATACTCTTACTCTTGTAATTGCTAGTTAAAAATAAAAATAAATGAAAATGTGTGTTATATTCACCAATACAAATTTTTTAAAATATACCAATGATAATGAAACAATTATCCATAAATTTGTAAATGTAAATCTCCATTCCTTGCAACTTTTAGAAAAAATGTATTTCAAATATGTACATATTATATCGAGTTGGTCATTTAGAAAGCTTTATTCTCAATTCTATCTAGACACACATACACCAGAGGTAATATTGTCTTTGCGCAGACTTTCGGCTAATTTACCTATTTGCAGAATGACTTGCCCTTACAATAAATTTCTTAATTAATCTTTACCTCTCTTATGTGCTTTAACTTCGACAGATTAAAATAACAATAATAATCAAACAAACATTGTTACATATTTAAAATAATACGCAAATTGTCTTTAATATTTGTCAAATTATTTGTTGTTTTTATATGTTACAACACATAGATTCTTATTAAGTTTAAGAAAATAAGCTATTTTAGACATTATCCCAAAGTGCGAATTAGGTTTCCTCATTTTCTCAATAGACTGCAATAGTATGATGATCTCACATTCTCGTACAATATTTTCGGAAAAAATGTCTTATTTTAAAATTTTCAAAAACCTCCACCTTATTTTTGGCAATAATTGGTAATATATCATTTTATTGATGCTGTTATTTTTAGCAACAACGTCATTTGTAACTCAAAGAATGTGACACATAATATTAATAAAATTTTACCGACATCAAAATTATATGAATTTCAACAACCCATTAGGAAATTTCAAAACAGATCTATCGCATTTTACCTTTCGTCAAATAACCAACATAACAATATATAAAATAACTAGAAATTTACTTATCATTTAATAAAATAGAATATTAAATACGTGCTAACATCATAATATTTACAAATTGTCGACAGTTAACAATTCCAAAGACATTGTTTGTAAATGTTTTACAAATTTATACACTATCCTTCCCCAGTACCGTAATATTTTTTTGTTGTAATAGGCATATTTTTCCTGTATTTCACAAAAAATTAATGTGTAAAAATATATAAATAATTCTGAATATGTAGGAAACACTATAAATTTTATTTAAATGTGTATGAAATTAACATAAATTATATATTTATTATATGCAGGAAAAAATAGGGCAATTAAAGATAAAAATAAATGTGTCATAACACACTAAACCCAATTGTTTTTCTCATTAAAATGTTCATAAAAATATGTTATTTATGTCATTAGGTCATTATTTTAAAATAAACCCTAACAATAACAAACTAAAACTTGAGACTTCAACTATTAATTACTATAAGAAACAGTATTTATGGTGACAAATAAAAAAGATTGTTAAAAGAGAAACAAAAACGGTATCTTTTAAGGCGACGTTTTCATCAGGTAGCCAACATATACGAGTATCTGTAAATAATAATAATAATAATAATAAACGTCTTTATTAAATATAAATGTAAATTCATGGGGACTAAAGTAAACGACTCAATCGTCGGCATATCAATATGATTATACTTGTTTGGAGAAAAGTCGAATCACCTTGCTAGTCAAATAAGAATCTCACCATCAAATGCTTCTAAGTAACTTCATCTTGCATTAGTAATAAGGGATTGGGAATTATCGTGCTGAAAAAAATTATTTTCTTACCATCTATAAGCTAAGGTAACATTCTTGAAAATATGATCAGTATAATAAGCCTGATCATTTTAATGAACGTCGATTGAACACCAAATGTGATCTATTATCATAACATGACAGCTCACATCACTAGTACCTGTTAAATTTAATATCTAATTCTACCCAAAATTGTAATAACGTACTTTTTCTACATCGACAAACTCGCCGGCGTCTATAATGTGTCCATAAACAGAAGCGAGACGCAAACGTCTTTCTTTTTTGAAATCACTCACAGTTATATCAATTGCAGTCGCTAAGTTCAGTGACATAACGCTAAAAGGACGATTAACAATGATATATCAGTACAAATGATGAAATTGGTTTATACACTACGTCCTGCGACAGCCATCCAATCATTTCCAAATTACCTTGATGTGGTAAATCGAGCTTTTAAGGCCATAATTCTAGCGATCTCTCATTCAGTCGTTTTTCCAAAGCTTCCTGTATTTCTAGAGTGTTAATGTTCATTTTTCCAAGTGCGCCAACATTTCATATGGATTATTTTTGATTAATATTTTAAATGCTTAGTGCATTTAGAGAAATTTTAATAAAATTCATGGTGCCAGAAAAATAATCCCAATAAAATAAAAAACTGTTACAAAAACCTACCAGTGATAATATGTTTTCATGAAATTTTAACCACATTGCCAGTGTCTATAGTACACAATAACAAATTTTTGTAAAAATATTTTACTGCGTATTTTCAATATAAGACATAAATCATGATTGGAGATAATATGCAATCTAATTAAGTATGTATCAGTCATTTAGTATCAGTAAGTTGCTTTTATAAGCATTTATATTTATTTATATTTATTTTTTACTTTGAAATCTGAAGTGGTTATTTTTCTAGAGTTCTACCAATATATTATGTGGATGATATTTTGACAGTGTTTGATACAAAAGTCGTGGGTGTAGAGAGCATTTTATCAAATTCTTTGAAGAAACTTTTTTATCAAAATTGTTTAAAATGATACAGTTAAATAAAAATTTGTCAATTTCCTACATACCATGGTTTACTGGTCGCCACAGTAGAATTTTCAAATACATAGGTACAATATTGGTTCATACACAGAGAAATAAATTACAACTTTTAGGCCACCCAAAAGACAATGGAATGGTAAGGGATTTATGAAATTAGGTGTAATAACTTATATTTTATAATTCTGTTGGGCAAACTAGACGACCAGTTCAGAGTTGATTTAAAGAGCATATGGTTCATCTCAAATGTAGAAGAACAGATATTTTGTATTACCTAGTGGGAGTTTCAGAACAAGCACAAGATTTTAGCAATGCTCATCGATCTGTGATAATAGTTTCGATATAAATAGGCTACGCTATTGGTATACTTTTAGTTCATGTATTGTCAGATAATGTTGGAGGGCTTGGCAAAAAAATCAGTGTATTTATTAAATACTTACATGTATATCAAAACATTTGGGCATTTGCCTTTTTTAAGGTCAGCCGGACTTAAGTCGAAGTGGAAAAGTACCTTTTCTAAATTTTGGAGAAAGAAATTGATAATATTAAAAGAAAACTGAAAGAATCTGTTAATTTCAATAGCGGAAAAATATGACACCATGATGTGCTACTTTCAGTAATTTTTCGTAACAAGTTATGTCTTTAAAGATATGTTTCCTGAGACGATCTTAACTTTTGTTTTTTATTTCATCATTCTATATGTTTAGGTTAAACAATCTAGTTTTGAACCACGCAAAATATAGTTTTTTGTCGTTCACAGCTATAAGGACCTCCATTCGTGGACACACTGTATATATTATTTTGTGCAGGAGTTAAAAATATTTGTTGTTGAGGTTTCAAAGTAGACTAAAAATAAGTTATAAAGTATTATGATATTATCTAGTACAGCAATATAAATTCAACCAGTCTATTAAAATTAAATCACCTTTCTAGCCAATATCGGAGCTGATATGAAACTTCAGAAAATGTAAAGTGTCAAATACGGTTGGTTAATTTATCTCCAATAAAGTTAGAGATCTATTCATATCCGAAAGCCGAAATTTAATAATCTTTTAAAAATAATTTTAATCCGACTTCACATTAAAACTAACAATTTAGTCAAATCAATATAACAAATTATATGACACAAGTTAAAAAACAAAACTGTACATTACTTTATCTAGGATGAATTTTTGTCTTTTAATATACAGAATATCAATGGATGGGGTCCTAAACTGATTTTTTTTTATTTATTGACTTGACGAAATTTGGTTATTGATATATGAGAAAAAGTGTATCTTTATAAATTCTTCTTCTCTTAAAGCTCCTAAATACAGAATCAAATTTTAACTTATCTACAAGGTGTCAACAGTTGATTGCCATACAATTGAATGTTATTATTTGTTAAACATTCGCTTGTTCGAAACGCGTATATATTAAAATATTAATTTATATATACAGTCAGAAATAAAAGCTATTTTTATAGATACACAAAAAATTCTGTGACAATTAATATGTTAATACTTATTTCGGTCTTTTGAAGAAGCAAAATGTTTTACAAATAGTAACTTTCTATTAATGAATTTTTTTTCTAATTCTCAAAATTTTTGTGGCTCGTAATAGTTGCACTAATACCAATATTTCTAAATAAGGTAATAAACGTTTGAGGATTTTGAAAAAGTAAACCGTGGATAGCAAATATGTAAGTGATAATGAGTAGAGTCCGGATCCGTGGGGTATAGTTTATACGAGTACAATTGAAATCGTATAAAAACTGAAAGCCTACAAAAACAGTCGGCATCTCTTTATTGTACATATAAAATAAAATATAGAATAAAGAGATGCCGACTGTTTTTGCTGGCTTTTAGTTTTTATACGATTTCAATTGTGCTCGTAGGTATAAACTATACAAGACGTCAATATCAGAGGCGGATTCAGGAGAAAGTAATATCATACTCATGTAAACGCTCATACAAAACTAATAAACAGTTTCTTACCTTATAAATATGTTTGGTTACTAATAATTTATGGTATACAAATTACCGGAGAAGTTAAATATTTCACAAGACACACCCCACAACGACCGAAGACGCAACAACTATTCACTTATGCCACTGGAGTTAAAATAAATTATTAACAATCGTTCCATGTGGCCTAGAGTTAAATTGTGACGTTTACTACTTAATATCCACTTAAATGCGGAAAATAATCTTTCAACGTCTACAAACGTGATAGGTGCTTATTTGAAGTATGTGAAGTTCTTCACAGAGGTCACGTTTATATTAGGTTTCGAAAGGTCTAACTTTTCTCTAAACAAAACATTTGACACCTACTGGCCTCAAACATCAGTGGTTTTGTCAACGCTAACCCAGATGATATGTTTCTCATGCAACTCAGAATAGATTTCTGCTTTAATTTTGTCGAACACTGGTTCCACTGGTACATTAACAACATTGTATTTTCCATTAATACAGTTTTGTAGAAATTGTCTAAACTCGGAATAGTTTATGGAATGTTACATCTTACCATCATTTGCACTAAATCTAAATTAAAACGTTCTTCTCTCACTGACACTAATATCACGCCGTACAATGCGTGTTTTAACTTTCCACGACAGTATTTAGTCACACATTGTACATCTTAGTCCGGTACTACCAAATTCTAGTTCCGGAAAGTCATTTATCCAACGCTTTACAGTAGTTCGAGATGGAAGCTTCCGTGACTGGTCACACACACACAATACTTCCGAGGAATGATCTAGTTTATCGATGTAATGTGATGCGTACTCGATAGTTGCACTCCAACTGAATTACAGGAATTCAAACAGGTCACTGTGGGGTGGAATGGGCACGAGTGGGGGTGTTTCTGTGACCTCTGATATTTACTTCTCCATAACTAATACTATCTAACTTACATACGTTTATTGCCTTGTTTATTCCTTTGCATTTCATTGTCTTTGTACGAAACTGTTTTATTTAATATAATAAACAGTTTTTGTTATTAGAATTACTTTAATTAAAATTAATTATATAATATTACCATTATTTATTGTTAGATTTTATTATTACTTTTGAAAAGCCAAATTGCTTGTCAATAAGCGAAAAATGTTGTGCTCGAATTCAGTTCGTCACTGGTATGTACCCAGCGAATCCGGACGTTAATAATGACAAATGTTAAACTTCTTTTGTTATGGTAAATTCTAAATTAAAGGAACATTTTAGTTCCAGTTATGAAACGATTTTTAAAACTTAATTTGGACAACGCGTTAGTATCATCTGGTAGTGATACTCTGAAGATACTTTTAACGAAACAAGATAATGAAACAGATTGTAAATTCTGAATAAATAAAAAGATTTTTGCCCACACAAACTATGTTTGATATTATGTAAAGCACTAATTTCAGCAATAAAAAAAGTTCACCTCATAAACGACACGGAATTACGAGCCTACGACTAGTTTATAACACATTGAAATCGCTTAATGAAAAAAAATGTACCCTTTGAACCTCATACAACTAACAGGAGACTGTATTTTCAGAGTAAAATTCTAATAAATATATTATCATGTTGGCTATAAAACAATAAGTTCTGCCGAGGAGGAACGATTTCCATTTTTGCGAGAACACAAGGAGCTTTAGGAGTAATAAAACTTCATTGGAAATAATTACAAAGGTTTTAAAGTATATACATACAAACATTCTCACTTACTAAAGTTTATCAAATTATATATTTTTAATATAAATAGTCTTCTCCATAAAAATCATAATAATATGAGGTAAAAAATCTATACTTTACGTTATATCTTTTACTGGATATAAAAAAGAATTCGTATTCCATATTGGGC
Source organism: Rhamnusium bicolor (assembly GCA_029963845.1). Classification (NCBI taxonomy): domain Eukaryota; kingdom Metazoa; phylum Arthropoda; class Insecta; order Coleoptera; family Cerambycidae; genus Rhamnusium; species Rhamnusium bicolor. The sequence goes on along the minus strand of JANEYF010002070.1, from coordinate 53,164 downwards.
TATTATTTATTTAAAACATAGTGCTATATATATATATATATATATATATATATATATATATATATATATATATATATATATATATATACATATCATATCAAATACAAAGCAATATTGACAAAATAAAAGGATGATGTAATAAACTTAACTAATACCAACGAAAAATAACAGAAAAATGTTAGACGAGTCTTTATTATGTCCCACCATTGAAAAAAATCCAGGTCAGATAATCATATCTACTTTATAAATGATAATGATTCAATTATACTTTTATGACTCACTTTCAAAAGTCTTAGACCTCCCACCAATATTTCAGAAAAGATAAAAGTTAAGTAATCGTATTGAGTAAATTTGTAAGAAGAAAATTAAACAAAAAATAATACCACAGCCTTCTTTATGTAAAGATAATACATATCAAAAACTAAAATGAAAATATAAAATCATACCACAAAGAGAATTAATATTAGGTATTTCTTTCTCTCTTTGTTAAAATATGTCTGTACAGACCTACAATTAACTTATCTATTGCTACCTGGGAAAGATTTGTCTATTGTCTCCTAGTGGAGGCAATGAGCTTCAAGGCATTCTTCGGGAGGTTATATTGACAATAGATTTCTCTTGACATGTAACGACTTATATAGAGTTTACGCCTGGCGAAAGTATTGACCTATGTACGTTGCATTCTATCATCACTGTTTGTTCCTCTCTGGATAGAGGCGCAAATAGCCTATGGCCGATATGGTACTGTCCATAGGTGCTTTGTTGCATAAAGGCGCGAGGATTATTGATACATATTTATTATTTGCTCTTATTAAGTAAAAATGAGAAGAGTGCAATGACAATGAGTAGAGATAGGGAGGCAGCGCAAAATTCCAGAGACGACTTTTACGTAGACATAATTATATTGTAAAAACCTAATTCCCACAGTTAGTCCATTAGCGCGTATGTGTTTTTAACATCAATCTCCTAATGCATTTTTTCAAAACTTTCTTTTTTCATTCAAAGGGCTTGAGACTTTTGCACATAGTGGTAGGCTGTCAAAGTCGACAAATGGTGTGGAGATGTTTTTCATTTATTTTTTCGATATCTGCAACCCCTCATGAATCATAAGAACTTTTTAGTTTTGTCAGAGTATGCTTTACATATTTAACATCTACTCGATCTTTTAAAGTTTTTTTGTTTTTCGTCCAAAAGGCCTGAGACTTTTGTAAAAAATAGTAGGCTACCAAAGTCGACCGTGCATATGAAGGTATTTTTTATTTATTTTTTCGATATCTACATCCCTTTACGAGTTATAAGGACTTCTTGGTTTTGTCAGTTTATGCTTTTCATATTTAACATCTATTCGACCTTTTAAACATTTTTTCAAATCTTTTTTTTTATTATTTTTGTATTTCCCTGGGCATCAGTCTGCGGGGTGGTAGATGTCATACGTGAGATGATCTTTTAAATAAAAAATAAGTACACTTTTCTACACATGACATAAGCATGGAGTGAAAATGTTCACATATTTTAAGTATTCGCCAGTTACATTTGTCGACGTTTAATGGTCCTTCTCACAAGACAAATGAATTTTTAATGAGAGGTGCCGTAGAATACTTCGGAACATTTACATTGGCTAGTCACAGGCGCTTTAATTTCTAGTTTAGCATCTGCCTTTGGATGGTGTAGCTTGACTTTATTGGTCATAATGATAAGTCAACCACCATTTTTTCCAAAAAGGGGATTTGGTCTGATGACATTGCTCGATAGATCTGTCAAAAGAAGTACTAAATTTTTTTGCCGGTTAGACGTAGCACTACTACAGAATATCCGTCATCATTTAATAAGGAGAAACCTGCATTGCTGTATTGTCCTTAGACCATTCCTGCATTTCTTCAAACTCTTTGGCCAGGTCGAAGGCTCTAATGAACAGTTTCCGAAATTATCCCCAATTATTGAACTTTTTCATTCGGTACTGATAGGATGTGATAAGACTTTTGATGTTGAATGTGTCACAAATTCAGACAGTTATAAAAATAATAAATAATCAACAAACAAATTACTACAAGTTATGTCAATCCCAATAATAGGTATATTATTTAATACTAAATTACAGGTGTCCAATAACACCTGCGGGCCGCTTTCCATAGCGTCACTTGTACGTTCCCGATAATACCGCATTTAGGCTGTCGCAGATGATAAACAAATAAAATAACTACCTACATATTACCTATAGATATAAAAATGCTAACCTTTTACATGTCACGTACCGAACAAGATGGCTGAAGTTGTGCACCAGCGAACATTTGCATGAGTAACACAGTTGCTGTTTTATGCTAAAAAACATCTCCTTCGTGAGGTAAATACATTTGTGTAAAGCAGACATGATCTTTCAGCATCTACCGAAGTAATACTTGCAAACTTGAAACTTTACAAATCACTTGCAGGATGTTCCACATTGAGACACCGATTAATAAAACATAACTTTTCATATTCCGCATTTGTTTTTAAAATGCCATCACACCCCTTACTCACTCGCATACCGGGGGCGCTTTTTAGACTTTTTAATTTATTTTGTACATTATGAATGAGATTTAAACACTTCAAATTACAATGAAGAATTTTCTAATCATCGAATTCTGTCCAGTACCACGGTATAATTGTCATGATTTATGAATCCCACGTATCGCCGCCTCTATCTCAAAATTGTTGAAATATTTCTGAGCTTTAGCATCGGAGATGGCTTTTGAACGACTTTGATTTATCTGCAGAATCATTTTTTTTATTCTTTAACAATACTAACGGTAGTATCCAAATGAGGTTAGCCATTTTCCCCAACGTATTAATATAAGTTGCGGCTGAAGTGCGATGTCAGGATAAACCAAATGAAAACTTTTAACACGTTTAGTGGCATTCACAAATATTTGTATTGTATTTGCAATTATTGTACCAACTTCGCTATAATTTCACCGAATTTCTCTGACTGGTACCAAATGAAGCGCATGAACAATGCAGATTACTTGTGTTAAATTTGGATATATATATTTTTCAGCATTTCTCCAACTTTAGCCATATATCGTGGTGCATCAGTGACTTCTATACAACATCCATACTTATGAGCTACAAACATCCATCATATCAAAAGTTTTTACAACTAGTTCTTGTACAGTTTCCGCATTAATGGTTTGTAATCTTTTACCAGCAATTAAATATGGCGACGTGGGTCCACGAGGGTATAAAACTTATGCTAAAACATTTGTCATGATTTTCTTTTCCATCCATTGTCTCGTCTCCTGTTCTTCGTATTTTTTGATTTTGAAATAGACTCGTAATTTTGTTTGTTATTAAGCTGTTCATATGGTTTAGTTTGATATTCGTTGTTTGTCTTCCCTGGTGGAAATATTTTCTGCCAATAGTCTAATTTAGTCTTGCAGTGTTCTGAAAAACAATTCCAGAAGAATGAGTAAGTCTAAAAAATTCTGAAACATTCTGAAAAAGTATGAAAAGATCTATGTAAAACTTACTAAGCAGTTTAAAGACTGCATTTTTACAAGTTTTTAGACTCTTCTAGAATACTTTTTCAGAATTAATCAGATCTTTCATGAAAATTTAGCTAAAGTAAAAGTAAGACTTTTTCAGAGTTAATCAGTAAAATTTAAAACATTTCAGATTTTCGAAAAATTGTTTACTGTAGGTTTTATCATATTTATTACTTCTCGTAAGGAATATAAAAACTTGATAGGAGGAGGGTTATTAGTAAAAAAAATATTAATGTTTATATTCTATACATTTTTAAATTTTATTTACAGATTTTTTTTGATAATTAATTATATACGGTTAAAATATACGAACTGTTTTTATTAAATAATTACAAGACGATAATTATTATTATTATAATATATATAATACAAAGTATTTCAGATAAAGTTGGATCGTTTGGATCATGATGCACAGAGCATTCTTGATTTCTATCATTAGTAGCAGCATTCATTTCATTTCCAAAAATTCCAAATCTTGCACCGCCAAAGCCGTTGCTGGTACAACAAGTGGGCATGCATTATTATTAATGTTCACATAGCTCCGGATATATCTGTACTTTTTACAATATTTTCGATTGGACATACGTGCTTTTGTTTATATCGATATAATCCTAACAATCAACACTACACTATTATTTTATAAACGAACACAAAAGGCACCTCTTCTACATTAGCTGTTGTCATCATAGATAAAGTTGGCATCATACGTGGAACGTAGAAATGGAATTGAAAGTGGGGTGATGGCATGCGCAACAATGCATCATTCGATTTAGGATGGCCAATCAGAACCCCTGATTATGACTGACTAGACGCGATAGACTTATAGTTTTAGAATAAATTGTGTACTAATATTGTATGTTTTATTACGTGTATTTCTTAAATGTTTTTGAAATATTTTGTACTAGGTATGTATATTTATTATTAGTATTAATTAAATATTCTTGAAATAGTTTATATTATATTTATCTTAAAAGTATTTCGTTAATATTTCTTAAAATCACTTGTATTATATAACATTTTATTAAGTGTTTTTCTTTAAATGTTTTTGAAATAATTTGAATTATATGTATTTTATTAAGTATTTTCTAAATGTTTTTGAAATATGTATTATATAATTACTTGTAAGTATTTCTTTGTATTATATATATTATAATAATAATAATTATCGTCTTGTAATTATTTAATAAAAACAGTTCGTATATTTTAACCGTATATAATTAATTATCAAAAAAAATCTGTAAATAAAATTTAAAAATGTATAGAATATAAACATTAACATTTTTTTTACTAATAACCCTCCTCCTATCAAGTTTTTATATTCCTTACGAGAAGTAATAAATATGATAAAACCTACAGTAAATAATTTTTCGAAAATCTGAAATGTTTTAAATTTTACTGATTAACTCTGAAAAAGTCTTACTTTTACTTTAGCTAAATTTTCATGAAAGATCTGATTAATTCTGAAAAAAGTATTCTAGAAGAGTCTAAAAACTTGTAAAAATGCAGTCTTTAAACTGCTTAGTAAGTTTTACATAGATCTTTTCATACTTTTTTCAGAATTTTTTAGACTTACTCATTCTTCTGGAATTGATTTTCAGAACACTGCAAGACTAAATTAGACTATTGGCAGAAAATATTTCCACCAGGGTTGTCAGTAAATTCCAGTTTGGCACATATTTTTTCCAAAATACATGAAACTGAACAAAGTATTTAGTGTGACATTACAGACAGCTCATAAATATAATAAATAAATAAATAAATAAATAAACAATTTTATTGCCCAACAGATTACAAAACTACAATTACAGGACAAAATTTAATAGAAACAAATAGTAAGTTCAATACACAGACACGTATTTATATGTGAAAATATATAAAATAAAATAAAAATAACTCAACCTAAATTATATTAGATCAGTTAAGTAAATTAATTTAAGTATTATGTTAAACCAAACCGTATCAAATTAGTTAAATTAAACTAAACCAAATAAGATTAAGATGCTCTGTAACGATTTTAATTATTTATTTAAGCTGTCATAATTAATATCAAAAAACATGCTAATACTATTTATGCAGATGCATATGGCGTAAATCGGTGATCGTAATAGCATATTAGTTCTAGCTAGCCCTCAATCAAGACGATACGGTAAAAACAGCACTGAATTCCATAAAGTGCGCATGTGCCGCTCACAGTGTCATGGCCGTCGTTTCCGCACTTTCCGTGAAAATAACCAAACTATAATAAAGGGCAAGGAAAATAAAGAAACTATAATAAAGGGCAAGGAAAATATTACTATCGAACTAAAAAATACTTATTTAAAAAAAATAATAATAATAAGTTTGTGATTCGAACCCTGGACCTAGCGCGTGCTAGAGTATCTTCTCTATCGTCTAATGAGTTCCTTGCTGACAAACGATTCCAAAAGGATTTAATACATTTTGACATGTCATGTAACTGCGCATGCCCTGCGACTATCTTAAAACGGAATCCAGTGCTGTTTTTACCGTATCTACTCAATCAAGAGTCTGACCATATGGCATGCGGCGGCCATGTTTATCCTTTTGTGCAATGGGTTAGGTATAGGCACTTAACATAAAAACGCACACAACTGTTTCTAAAATAGTTTTATTTAAAGAAAATCGATTTGAAAGGAAAAGCATTATGCTCGTATTGGGATTTGTTGCCCAAAGATTTTGGGGTTTTTAACACGTTTCCTCCCGCAAATAACTAGCCTAAATCTGACGAATGTTATAATGACAATTTCAATCAAGTTGTGACATTTATTTATATGGAAAGAATCCAAATATTTAGTAAATATTTCATAAAAATTAGGTTCTAAATTTGTGTTTGCAGAACATAAATAATCATAATTTGCTCTAAATAGTGCTTCCATTTTCATAAACGGGTCAAATGTTTCTGTATTTGTGTTTAATTTGTGGCATTTCAAGTTAACTAATTTAGAACACATTTCTTTATTGCATGTTTTGTTTTGTTATGTTTTGTTAACTTAAAGGTAAGTATAATTTTTTCCGTATAGATTATTTTAAACAAACTAATTTGTAACTATACGGTTTTATAATTTTGGAGCGCAAATAAAAAAAATGTTGTAAAGTTTATCTAATAAGGATCCTAGGCCTAGCCTAAGCTTTTGAGCATTCGTTCAAATATAAACGTTAAGTAATTTTGCATATTGTAAATTGTAAAATAATAGCGAATTTAAAAAACAAACACCCCCCACTTAAAGATCAATTATTTGTAGGATCCCCTTCGTATTTTGACGGACCATTTCTTTCCTCTCTGAGGATCCTGTGGGAAAACGTTCGTTTTAAAACCATTTTTTGTCACTGTTTTTACAATTCACAGCACAAGAGCCCGGAATTTTAACTGATTGTGAGTAACACCTCACACTAACTAATATTGCAACTAAAATTACACGATTCTACTGTTATGTATTAAAATCTACAACTGAACGACTTTTAAACACTAATTATTATTAATGTTAACAATCCTATACCTTCAAACTACTTAATCAAAATAAACAACAACTCTCCAGTACAAATTAAAATACACAGAACAGTATGTAAACAAGCCGTCAAAAGGATAAACGCATGGATGTTGCGTACCATGTGACCGTCCGAGCGAATGAAATTGATGACATAGATATGGCCAGGCTTTGGCTTGAGGGACTCTAGTTCTAGGCACAAGTAAATGGAAGGTAATTGGTTGTCTTGTGGAAAGTCTTGAAATTCCAAATGATGTTTCACTAATAAGATTAATACAATCAATTTTATTATGTAATAGCTTATAAATAAATGTTAATGTAAATAATATTCTTTATTTATTTGAGCACATTTGCGTGCACGAATGATTTGCGCTCAGATATGATCAGATGTATACGGGGTTTTAACGTGTGCGTGCATAGTCCCAGTACACACGAACGCGATCCGCAACTATTTGTATTTGTAGATGCTTAAAGGGAATTTACGCGTAAACTTGCTCAGTATGGACGGAATTTTGATGTAAATAGTCATGTGTGTTGTGTGGCAAATGTATGGAGTGAATTTTATTTTAATTATAAAGATAAAATTATAAAAAAAATAATGTATTAATTATTACGTTACGAGTTAATGATGGAATAGAGTAATGAATTATCGTTACAATTGATGTGACAAATATGAAAAAAATTTGTTTCTATATGTAATGCACTGAATGAATGACTGTAGTGGCAATTGTTATATCCCTTTCAGACATTCCCTTCCGTCAAACCACTCACAATTAATTTACTACACATACGACTGGAGCAAACAAGGGTTTTATTTTATTTTTATAATTTTAGTGAACGAACGTACTTGTGCGTAAATAATTCGTGCGCGCAAATATGCTCAAATTCAAATTCAAATTCAAAACAATTTTATTAATAGTTAAAGAAAACAATGTATATGGTCCTCGCTCGACACCCGTTCCATTACCAACCTAGCATCCCCGCGTAAGGTGGCGAAGAGGCAATTGTTAGGTTGGGCGGAGCGGGGCCAGTCCGGACTTAAAACTAAAACATTAACAACAAATACAACACCTAAAAATTGTATAATAACTTCGAAAACGAGAAAACAAAGACGCATGCAAAAGCATGCGCCGTTGATATAAGACTTTAAAATAATGCAAAAAGAATATATAAAATTGTATAAATTTGTGTACAATAATTTTGAATTTGGCGATGTTTCGACGAGCCAAACTTTCACAGTAAAAAGCTCGCCTCTAAACAATACTGAATTGGGAAGCGGGAATGTCCAACTCCGCTTATTTTTGGGTATTTAATGATATTTCGTGTATATGATAATGTGCCGCAATTTACTGATGGTTTGCTTATAATTTGGAATACATTTTTTGGGGAATATTTGATAACAAAAACAAACAAAAAGCAAATAAGAGAAAAGTGATAACAAAATTTGGAATTTTGGCGCCCCCTTATAATGTGGGAGTGTCCTCCTATGTTGTCGGAGGACCGTAGTCTAAAGATGTTGTCTGAAAATTGGTAACGTTTGGTACGGTAATTTGTGTTTTATTCGAAATGGCGCGTTATACTCCCTTATTTATGTAATCTTGGCGGTTAGTGGACAATCAGAAAGTTTAAATTCGTAAAATTTTTGTGACGTATCTCTGATATAATCCACTATGGGTACAATGTCGTTGCAAAATATGTTCAAATGCATACGCAGCTTTATATAAAAAGATTGAATGTCGAAGGCGCTTAACAGTAAGTGCTGAACATATCCTGGTTTAGGATAAAACCCAAAGACTCCATATTGCAGAAATTTTAAAAATTTTCTCTGAACGTTTTCAATCGCATGTTTATGAATATTATAAATGGATACCAGATTAAGGATCCACGTTCTAATTTTGATCTCACATACGAAAAATAGAGGATTTTTAATTCTGTGAGGTCTTGATAACTGCGACAGATTCGAATTATGAAACCCAACATTTTAAGTGCAGACGATACGTATTGATGGATAAGTTCATTAAAAGAAAATATTTTGTCAAGCACCAAACTAAGATCTTTCATGGTTTCACAACGGCTTAAATCTATATATTTTAACTGATTTGTAAATTCAATATATTGCTTTTTTATGGAAAAGGTTAATCTTTTATATTTTGCAATATTCAGCACATTATTTTGTTCACACCAATCCTCAATCTTTTTCAGTTGATTTTGAATAAATAATCAACACACACTACAGCATATTAAAATTTAAGATTTCGACAAATAAAGCTTTATCGCAATTAATAACATCTGTCAAGTCATTTATGCAGAGTAAAAATAACAAAGGAACAAGATTGGACCTTTGGGGTACATCAGAAGTGGCAATGAATTTAGTAATAAAGGTACATAGAAATGTAGCATATGGAAAATCCTTTTTTTATTTCGTAGCTGTTCTGTACATTTTAAAAATTTTACCAGTGGAATATATATGTTGACAATGCTTCAAAATGCATACAAACACCGGACGGTACATCAGATACCGTCCCATTCGAGGTCACATTTTAAGTCACGAAATTTGTTTATGTGCTTACAATTATATGTTGCAAAGCGTAAAGGTCTTTGTGAACTCGACACCGTTATATTTAATACATATACGCAACGCGTACACAACCAAGTCACTTGTTCAGCTGATCAGTGATCATCGATGTCTAAGATATACGATGGAAATAACTAGTCCAAGTGTGACGTTATTGGAACATCAAAATTTTGATTGGCTAAAGCCAGATGAAACACCAAACCACAGCCTGTCCTCGCGTTCGCTAATCATGTCTTATTCCATCTCATTTAATCCTAGTTCTCAGCTATCGCTCGTATTCTTTTTCTAATTGGCCGAAGAGCTCATTAGACGTACTATATAGCCGAACGCTGAAATTATATTTCTCATTTACAATGTGACAACACCGGAATTTCTTCGTCCGTGCCCAGAACGTATATTTTTAAAGGAGGCAGTATCTTGCATATTTGGGGGAAATTCAAAAAAGAGCTTTAATGTCTGTCCAGCATTTTAAATTATAGTTTGGATTAAAAATTGATTAAATTATCCACTATTTTACCCATGTGAGAAGTCACAAATGGTTTGTTGCAAAAAAGTCATGACATTCTCACAAATTATATTTACGTATAACTAAACTCCATTCGTTTCCAAGATGCAACGCATGTAAACAATGATCAGGGCGTGATATGTCCGTTATCCGCCGATACCTGCATTACTATTGGACAATCGGAAATAAATCATCCGAAGCGTATAGTTTATGGGTCAATCTGATCCCATCCTCAGATACAATAATTATTTTTATATCTGAGGATGAGTTCGGATCGGCCCCGACACTAGTTATATGTAAAGATAATTTGTGAGAATATAATAAGACCATTTTTTGCTACTTAAACTATTTAAAAATTGTTTCTTTAGTTTTATTGTTGTGTCTTGATATCGAGTGTGATGGACATTGGCAAGTCCTTCCATCCAGACAACTCGGGTTTAAATCAGGACTATATCAAGTCAATGGGTATAGTAGAGAGCCAACCTGATCACACCACCATCTTTCGAAAGGTATAACTGTGGATTTCATGTATCTACAACGTGAACATGTTAAAGATGCCTACCTCATGACAAATTGGGGGTTTGGTAAAATTTCCAGGTTAGAGGTGCCAGTGTTTACATAAGCACTGATAAGCTTATCTCGTGGCGTGAGTTTTTGGTATTGGTAGTGGAAACAGTAGTCAAATAAATAGTTACAAAAATTTTTTGTGTATGGGTTATGGTCGTAATCTTATTTCATTTATACCTAAGTTCAAGTACGTACTAATCATATCGTTACAAAAATTAAAGCTTAAAATTTCATTCACTTAATTCGTTTAAAATTAACTTAACTATGAGGTTAATATGGCTGCGCCTTTTACCCTGATATAAACTTTCTCAGATTTAAACTCTAGATGTAGATTCCAAGTTTTATTGCACCTTACAAACAAAAGAAATTAAAGAAAGGTACTATATTTTTAAGAACAGCTTCATTTTAGCCTAAGATGAATGGAATGTATTTTAACATTAGTAGTATGCACGTAGTTATATTAGACCAATAAATTATAGTTGGAAAGGTTTTTTTTTTGGGTAAAAGATCCAATGTTTAGAAAAACTAGTTTTTCAACATGCCGACGTTTCGGTAAATTTATTACTTTCTTCTGAGAAATTAAAATTTAGTTTTCAGCGTACTGCATAAAAATACATAAAATTGCAAGTAAATGTAGATATAAATTTTGTCCGTGGGTTTTATAGCTGGTGTATATTTATATATAAAATTATATGTAGCAATATAACGACGCACAGTAGACGGAAACGCCAAAAAGCTGGCCGAAATTAAAAAAATGAAGATTTTTTTTGAAATGGAAACATTTTAAATCGTTGTAGTGGTACCCCTAGCATTAGAAACGACCGTTAATACCGGTCCGGGTTCACTACCTGAGCGAGGAAATTACTTATTGTGCGACCGTGCAGCGCGTCACTTCGGCAGCTCGCAACGCTTCAAAAATCGATAAATTTTGTCTGCAGCGTAAAAATTCTCAAAGTGCAGTTTTCTGTGTCATAAAAATGGATTCTGCATCAGAAAGTAAGTACAATTAAAATATCTCAGTATCAGATCAGTTTATTTAGTAATTAGTTGGTAATTAGTAAATAATTATCGAAGTGGAGTGCATTTTTGTACATGCAACGATTCATAAACTCCACAAAAAAAAGCCATAAGTTACGCGGTTGGTGATGGTTGGTCTTGAAACTTATTGTAATGTGTTCAGTGAACATTTTTTCGAAAGTGTATAAAAAATTACCTGCATCGTTTTGCATCTTTGCGAGATATTGACCAAATTGTGCGCGAATGCACGGATGCATGCACATTCGTGCACCATAAAGTAGGCTCCTTTTGAATGGGTTCTCATGAAATGAGAACGTCATGCGTTCTCAACTCATGCGTTCAAAGTCATTACACATTTTTATTCCATTCCCCAGATCCTAATTTTCCCGAAACAAATGAAACACATGAATTCGCTTCAATTCAATAATAATTTTTGAACTATGTATATATTTTTGACCGTAATTTTTTTGGAATTCTATATGGGATTCTTCATTAGCGACCCAAAAAAACTGTATACAAAGTTTTATAAAAATGCAGCGATAATTGGCGATTTTTGGTATGTTTTGGGGGAAATTCATGGCCGCCATTTTGTTTTTTTCAAAATTCAACTTCGGATTCTTGATCAGCGACACAAAAAACCCCTGTATGCACAATTTCAGTAAAATAGCTCAATGCCTTTATATTTTGGCCAGCTTTTCGGCATTTCCGTCCACTGTGCGACGTTCAGTTATATATTTTTATATATAAATTTCAATCACCAGCTATAAAACCCATAAACAAAATGTGTAGCTACATTGACTTGCAATTTTATGTATTTTTATGCAGTACACGGAAAACCAAATTTTTATTGCCCTGAAGAAGGTAATATATTTCCCGAAACGTCGGCAAGTTGAAAAACTAGTTTTTCTAAACATTGGACCTTTTATCAAAAAAAAAAACTTTTCTAGCTATAATATTAATCTCACCTTTAGAATGACCGGCACGTAACGCTCAGATGCACCGTAAATTCAAATGTAGTGAAATATCGTGGCATAAACCTGACATTTAATACAATGTCCAAAATTCTAAATTAGGAAATATTTAGTGGATATAGGAATAAGAATTTAATTATAAAACAAACAGTAAGACAATCCAAGCATTTCTAAGTATCACATATCCGCAATTTTCCACAAGTTTATCACTTAATCGATCGGTAACGAGAGTTTTGTGCTCGAGTATCACGATGACGATGAAGGGGATTGAAGGTGACGTCATGACGAAGTTGTAAAATCTTCCACCATTATGGATGGAATGGGCATTATATAGGTCATTTGATGACGTCAAACCGAATCGTAAGGCAATAGTAGGGTGAGAGAGATTTAAAGGTAGATAGATGAAGGGTGTTATAAACTGGGGTTTCTATTTAAGCCGTAAAAAATAAATAGCCTGGAAGAAAAAGAGATGAAGCGCTCCTCTTTAGAAATGCAAATGAATTAATGAAATACTTATAGCTCTTATTTAACCGGCCCACTATCGAGGACCGAACACAAATTAAGTATGATTTAATTATAACATTTAACTTAGACTTCGTATAACTGCTGTAAATGATTTGTTAATGATCTGTAACTAATTATTATTGATACATTTTCAAAACATCAAATCACTTAGGCGAAAATCGATAAAGCAAGAAACGGTGGTTAGTTCGGGATAAAAATAAACTGAGTAACAGTGCACGATAAGAATATTATATTACCTAATATTTCTCAAGTATTTTCAATATTATTTAGTAAGCAAGGAAAAACTTACTTAAGTCAATGAAAGGTGATATTTAAAGCCATTGCCATGCCTAAAGCCGTCTGAAGTGTTGACAAAGTATGTACTATGCAAACTTCTCAACGTGTAATTTTTCGTCTTCTTAAATATTACAGAGATACAGAAACTGTTGCTAGAAGAATACGTGGGATGAGATGGCAAACAACTTCCAAGCAGACTCAGGAGAGCACATCGAATAATAGATAGAAGACCTCTTAGACACTTCACTCACCAATAGGTATAAACATAAGTACAATTAATTCATGAAAAGTTCTGGTGGGCGTCAATCGGGATAATGTTATCGCAGATGAGTCGAGATTTTGTTCTTTATATCCTGAGAACGAAAAGTGAAGATTAAAGAACCATTGGCACCCATCTTTTTTGGACAAAACGCAATTCCCAGGTTGTGCCTAGAGATTATAAACAGGATACATATTGAGAACTTCACGAGCAAGGATAAAGATAGTTTTTAAGAACAGTACGTGATCACAAAGAGCATAAATAATCAGCACTGAGCAACCACAACTTCAGGTCAACCATACCACCGCTTTGAAAGGAACGAATTCAACTCAAAACTGGTGTTATCAACTCAGATCAACTAATTTCAAAAACGACACACCAACATAAAAGAGCTAAAATGACCTTTAAAATAAGACATTACTTGACCCTTCGTGCTCTGAAATTTTCTGAGCAATGCCATTTTTATCTTAGAGTCAGTAGAAATTATTCTTGTGTACAAAAAAATATCAAACACACCAAAAAGTAGTATTTTGAAACAATTTCACCTTTATTTTGTTGACATGTAAATTTGGTTACCTCATGGTTCTGTTCTGGAACCAGTACTAGTTCTTATTTGTATCAGTGATTTGCCAGCTAGTAATATAGAAATTCACTCGTTTTGCAGATGACAAAACAAATCGATTTTACTTAAAAACACTGCATCCTATCAAAGGTCAGCAAGAGCACCTTTTTCTCGTAAATAACTCAATTTCATGTCCAAAACAAAAAAAAATACATACAGTAAAGTTGGCGCCATATTTACCCCTTGCACTCCAGTTTGACAGACCCCTGAATAAAATGTTAGATCACTGTGATTCTATATTATTAAGCGTGAAAAGGTTAGTGGCTGTACAAAATTTCATTATTTCATCTGATGCGGATTCGGAGATATTTAATAAAAAACCATTCTCAAGGGCCCACCGTTAGGGCTCTGCTGTAGCTCCCTTTAGGAAGCACTTTTGAGAAAAACTTTATTAAGGTTTTCGTCATCATTTAACTTGATCTACATGCTTCTAAACACTCACAGTACTTTGATTACTTATTTCGAAAACATCTTGTATAACTAATGGTCAAACTATTAACGTTTATTTATTAGTGGTAGTTTGAAGTTAGAACGTTGGGTATTTCCGACGGATTCATAGGGAAGACCTTCAAAGTAAAAATTTGAAACCACTTTATTTGTAAATTTCTTCCATGTCAAATTTCAATTTCACCAGACTCCAGACTGAAATAGCAAACTAATCCAATAAAAATAGTTTTTGGTTTAAAAGCAAATAAATAGTTATTCTAAATCTGTCTAGCACTGATTTTAAATGGCATAAAGGAGTACCACTGTCAGGGATGTAAAATGATTTAATTACCTTAATCTTCCTAGGGAAAAAGCAGTATCTCATGTAAAAGTTATTAAAGCGTAAATTATTTGACAACATTTATGATCTGCTTTAGAAAAAATAAACATGTTTAAAGAGGTAATACAAAGTTGTTTTTGTAGTAGCCGTAATTTATTTATTAAAGTTCATAATTGAGATATAAATTATTTTTATGCTCTGTGACGCACTCGCTAAACCTTGTGGAACAGTGCACAAACACACTGTCTAATTCGGCATTCAGTGCATTTAACACTTCATTAAATAGTAAAAGAGTTTTAGGGAGCTACCGGATGAAGCTGAAACAAAACAGGATGTAAATTATTTATTATTTTATGAAAGAATTACCTTGTACATGTAGGGATATTTTGTTTTCTGTTCCAGTATTTGCATATTTTAAAAGGGAGATATAAATACACGCAGTAACAACGCACGTACACATAATTTAGCACGATGTACAAGGTGGTACTAGATTCAACCGAGTTACAGAAAAGATAATCACAGGCCGATACACATTTTGGTACCTGTGATTTGTTACGTATTTCTGGGTAATTTTTGGATGCAGAATCAAAAAAATACCATCAGATTTGCTTTGTTAGATCTAGATTCTGAGATGCGGTATATCGGCGCTATTTTTTTGAATCGATAAATAGATAATAAAATTATCTCATACTATATACATTTCAGGTTATTACTATTTACTACAACTGCTTGCTAAAAAAAGTCAGAAAATAGTAGTAGTAAGGTATTTATTTCATGAAATAGACATATACATTGATTAATCATCACTTAACAACTTTATTTTATACGACTTCCTTGTATGAGGTTTACCAGAAGTTTCGCTGAAGACTGCAGCAATAGTCGGCCATTATGTGGATATCTCATCTTCCTTGATATCTTGCTTCCATAGTTTTTATATCCTGGGTGAATCTTTCCCCTGTTCTTCACTAAAATCATCTAAGTTTTCTAGAAAATGATATATGCTGCTGTGGAGGTAGTGAACCTTAACGCACATGTTACCTGTGATTTGTTACGTATTTCTGGGTAATTTTTGGATGCAGAATCAAAAAATACCATCAGATTTGCTTTGTTAGATCTAGATTCTGAGATGCGGTATATCGGCGCTATTTTTTGAATCGATAAATAGATAATAAAATTATCTCATACTATATACATTTCAGGTTATTACTATTTACTACAACTGCTTGCTAAAAAAAGTCAGAAAATAGTAGTAGTAAGGTATTTATTTCATGAAATAGACATATACATTGATTAATCATCACTTAACAACTTTATTTTATACGACTTCCTTGTATGAGGTTTACCAGAAGTTTCGCTGAAGACTGCAGCAATAGTCGGCCATTATGTGGATATCTCATCTTCCTTGATATCTTGCTTCCATAGTTTTTATATCCTGGGTGAATCTTTCCCCTGTTCTTCACTAAAATCATCTAAGTTTTCTAGAAAATGATATATGCTGCTGTGGAGGTAGTGAACCTTAACGCACATGTTACAACCGAGCTTATCCAAGTTGGAAAGCATCTCTTCCACTAATTCAACGTAATCCTCTGCCGTATGCTTTCCAATAAAATTTTTAACTACTTGAACAAACGGACACAAGGCATTAGACATCCTCGTCCATTGATTGTGTGAAATGTGTATCTTTTATAAGCTGCCTTATCTGAGGACCAACAAAAATTCCGGCCTTCAGTTTTTCCATGCTAATCCCAAGAAATTTGTGTGACAGGTAGCCAAAACAAGTTCCATCTCGATTCAATGCAAATCATCCACTGATGTTTTTCATACTTGATTTTTTTAGAACTAGCGATGTTGTCTCATACTCCTAGTAAATGTCCAATGGGTATAGAGCGATATTTGCTACCATTGTGTAAAAGGAGACATTTCAAATTTCGCTTTGAACTATCAATAAAAAGACGCCATTCGCCTGGTGTGTATTCTGACAAACCCATTTTCTCTAAAAGGCCATTTATATCATTACAGAATATCAGGTTATTTTCTTGAGAGAAAAAAGGCAGCAGATCCTTTTCTCTCTTACGATAAAATGTAATATTAGTACCTGAATAGAGTTATTTTCATTTAATCTGAAGATAAGTAATTTGGAAAGCTGGGGTCTCTAATGAGATCATACAGCTCTTGTTCAGTGAAACGTAGTAGATTTGCTTAAGCTCCTTCAAAATCACTGTCGCTTTCTCCAGATCTGTCTTAGACGTCGATGAGAACATAGGCAGATTGCTGAACGATGGAATGGATATTTCTTCAGAATGCTGTAGAGGTCTCCTCGCTGAATCCAGATCAGGATATGTCCATTTTTGCCGATTATTGTGATTGATGCCTTTAATGTTTACAAGACAAAAATAGCAGTCATCGAAATGGTTTTTTGGTTCCCGCCAAACTTCCAAACTTTAGGTACTTCCTCTTTCCATTTGTCTACTGCCACAAATGTTCAACGTATGTTTTACATATGAAATGTGAAGTCCAACATTTATCCTAGTCTTCTAACTGGACGCAAAAATAAGCCAGATATGCCCTTTTCGCAAAGTCAGAAACAGGTTTTCTCCTTTCTTTCAAAGTGTGCTTATCACATATGTAACAAAAAACGTCTGAATGATTTACACAGCTACGTCTGCTTGTGGAAGCCATAGTTTTAATACAATGTATTTCTTCACGAAAACTCAGTGCCAAACTGAATATCAAACTGAACTGTAGAATGTGGACGTAGACACCGGCGAGTATCGGCCAGCATGAATTATTTAGTGGGGAGGGCATCACGTGGTTGAGGGTTGGGTTTTATGGTCATGGGGAATACCCAGTAGTATTTAGACCCTAATTTTCGGTAAGAAAATACTATTTTGGTCTCTGAATACACCATTATTTCATTAATTTTGCATTTTATCAGATCAAAATTTCTTATAATGTATCTCAAAAACTAGAGCTCCGAAAAAAACTGCGATATACTTTTCAAATCAGCACATCAAAAATATCTCAAATCAGTGCTTAGTTTTCCGGCACCAAGACAAAGATTTTTTTGTGGATCTGTAATAATTTAAAAAGAAACTTATTGTAGTTATGGGTCCAAAAATGTTTTCTTATGGAGATATTTCCCTTTGAAAGGTGACACATAAAGAATAATTTAGGTAACCCATAAAACAAGATAAGGAAATAAATAAAACAAACAAGACAAATAGGAGAAAAAAATAATACTAGATACTTGAGACAAACGATATAAATAGGACAAATGAGATAAATGGGATAAGTAGGAAAATACGATAAATAAGATAAACGAAACAAACGATATAAACGAGACAAATGAGAAAAACAAGGTAAAATAAATAAATAAAATAATTTATTTCCCACTTCTTTGGATATGATGAGAAAGTACTGTCGAAACACATTTTAATTTTTTTAATCGAATGAAATTAATTTTAGACCGTTTTTCTCAATAACGGTTAATCTGATGAGAAGTTTTGGGCACATTTCTTCAATCTGAACAACTTTTATTTGAAGCATTTTTTTGGTTTGACCCAATTTTTTCTGGCCCCTGGTGCACCAATTTCACTGATATTCAATAGGGTTCTTCCCACCCAGAGAGTATATGTAAAGTTTCAGATCTCTACGATGAGACGTGTTTAAGATAATGATAGCGCAATGATGACCATCGACACACCGACACACAGACACACATACTCACAGATACACAGACACACAGACTCACCATATACACAGCCACACAGACGGTATGCCGATTCGGATAAATTTTCTATTTTTGAGTCTCAAATCGTCTATCATAATCTAGAATTTGGTTTTTTGCACGATGCCAATATTTTCTCTATCAGTATAGATAGATGAGAAAGTAAAAAAATGTTAAATCAATTTTTGGTTATTTTACAACTAAACAAGGATTATTGTTTATTTTGACAGGCTCTATGAATTTATGGAGTTACAGTTGCAGCAAAACACGTTAAATCATTTATAAAATTATGCACAATGTTGGTGTTTTAATGCGAAAGCGGATAAATTCAAAATTCCAGTAAAATCAGATAAATTTCCTTTCCCAATAGCCATTTATTTTCAGCGCTTAAACCCGTCTAGAATTTTTGCTAGAAAAGTACCTTTCATTGAAGTACTTTGATGTCATGTATTTAAAAACAGAGTGAGAGGAATATTAGTATCAGAGAGGGTAATCGTGAATCTAGAATGAGAAATAAAGTAGAAATGAAAAAGCAAATGAAGAAGATGCCTCGGTAAGCTGTAATTAATAAAAATAATTAATTTAGCTTTTAAGGTGCCTCTTCAGTATTCATGACACACTGGATTCAGATCGTCATCATTCTTTTTGCTAGCAGACAAAATGTTTGGCCTAGTTCTATTGAAATGCTGATTAATTATCATTTCCTACCGAGATTTCAAAGAAATTTACGACCAAATTCGCCAAGTGAAAATACTAGAGATTATTTGTTGTAAATGATCTTCATGTAGGTTTGAAAAAACAAAATATGTTGAAAAAAATTCAGACTGTTTTGTGAAGTATACGGATTTATAAACTTGTGAAGAGATCTGAGAAGCTTTTAAAAACAAGATGTACTGATTTAACTGTTTCAGAAGAAAGTTTGGTAGATCTGGGGAACAATCAGAAGACTTAAAGGATACAGTAAACTGTTGACTGATTTTGTAGGTAATGAAAAAGCAATAGCCGAATCTCTTAAAGGTATCCCAAGAACATCTCAAGTGTCGGAAATATTTGCCATTTTTCGGAGCCGGCAGTTATATAAAAAATCATATTTTTTAAAGAGCTTTTAATAAAATTAATAGATATGTACGCGTTTATTTATATACCTGTAATACTGGTTTCATATATTACAGATCATGCAACCAGGATCTCTGCAGGAACTCGGGAAGTCATTTTAACACTCGCCAGTGTGTATATAGTCCACAGAGCTCAGTGTTATGTTTATTTTTGTAACAATACTATATTAGGAACGGTAATTTGACACAACAAATATTACATATTAACATGTAATCGAATTTATGAGAATAATACGAAATTTATGATACAATGTAGCGTAAAATTAGCATGTAATGTTGATTTAGGACCGATCCAAGAGGCCTTACTTTTTTTTCTACTTATACTAGGGCATTTTTAACACCACAATTTGTAAATTGGTACTTAAATTACGCATATAATATTTTTTTAAATAATTTTGTAGACACTTTCTATTAGAAGACTGAACTTTTGCTAAAAATCACATAGTATTAAGAAATAATTACATTAAAGGATCCAAAAACCAAGTTTTACATCTACCTTATGCAAAGACCAAGTTTTGCAAATAAAATATGCAAATACCAGTAAAACAGTAAAACATCTTTAATAATTCATTCAATTTAAATTTATCAAAACCTTGTTGATTCCAAATTCATTAAACACTGACAGCAATTTTGACAGCAAACATGTGCTGGCCCACGTGGTACATAAAACTCCACTATGATTGGTTAATAGTAAATACCCAGTTATACATCTGACCGAAGCAAACAAATACCGAATTTTGCATCTAGGGTACACATATATACAGATCAAATCTCTCAAATTTAACAACCACGAATGCAGACCAATATTAGTTGGGATCATGCGAAGACAGACTTCAGTCATTGTGAATAATACATTGTATCAAGTGATATGTATTTAATTATTCATTTTTTACTTTTGCTTTTATTTGTCTACGTATGTCCTGTCAACCATATGAGACAGTTACCGGTCTTGAACCAGAGGTAGAGGAAACTGGGCCAGAGCCCAGTTTCCTCTACCTGATTATGAGACATGTGAGTTTCTCGAAGAAGGGACGGTCTTTCATGTTATGTTTAGTACTATCAGTTCTATTATTTGCAATAACTTTTGCTTATTAAAAAAATACATGGGTAACATAAAACACATCACATAAATTAGGCAACCCCCAAATCTGAAGTGGAGGCAACACGCGGACACAAAATCACTCCCGTCGATTTTATCAGGGGTGAAGGCGGGATAACCCGGAAGTCGCAGACAGTAAGACCAGCTTTGTTCTTCACTCAACACTCTAGCCCACTGCGCTACCGAACTAGGTATTAGTATCTAATTTTGTTATTTTCCTATTTTTTATTTGTTTCTAAGACATTTGCTTTGCTTTTTACCTATGCCTGGTTTTTAAATTAAAGTTTCTATATTGCTTACATTATGATCCCTATTTGTGCAAATTATGATAAATTTCTTGTACTCTACTCTAAAAAAAAAAAAAGAAATAACACAGGGGATACATTTGTGTCAAATTTTACTTTTCAGATCTCTAAATTTGCATCACGTTTCTTATTAAAATTTCCAATAAGAGTTGTACTATTTCAGTCAATGAAATCTTTTAAGTAATATTCTCAGGTTCTAGTTTTATTTTCTCTTTAATTTTGATTTATTTCAAATATTAAATTAAACAAAATAAATAAACCGATATATTGGAAAATTTTCATATACAGGTTCCAAAAAATAAACAAAATAACAAACCTTGTTATTCCAATAATAAATACTAAAAAAAGATAAATAACCGTGTAAAATATTTAATAAAATAAAACCAATTTTATAAACACACCATCCGTAAATATATTGGAATATTTTCATTGATTTCAAATGTTTATTTTTAATTTTCATTTTTATAAAGAAAATAAATAAATTACCAATTAAAATACTGAGAATTTGCGATAGACGTACTTATACAAACCTTTTTTAAAATTTACAGGTATTATATGCAAACATTGACAAAAAAATGTCTAAATATGAATTATTTTTAAAATACGAAATAAAGTTTCAGTGACAAAAATATTAACTAAAAACGTTTTAACAAAAATCACCATTCGGCTACGAAGATATCTACACAAAGATCAACAACACCAAAGACAATTGTAAATAGGTTGAAATGGAAGAAGGAAGATAAAAACCGCTGCCAATTACTTGGGGATTAGAACTTCCTCACCGTAGTAAAACTCGACGTGTGATGGAGTTTATAATAAAAGTAATTTGTGATGTTTCAAAAAAAGTCACATTTTGACGTTTCAAAAAAAATCACTTTGACGTTTCAAAAAAGTCACATTTTTTGACGTTTCAAAAAAGTCACATTTTTAAGGAAGTAAAGGAGCAAGAGTTTTTAAATTTGAAACAACTTGAGACGTATTACTTCCTCACCCCTCAAAGTGAGGAAGTTATGTATTCGTGAAAAAAATTTTGAAAATTTTTATTGCATTTCTGGACGAATCTCGACGAATTATGACGATACACAAAATTTTAGAGAGAAAAAATTTTCTGTCGTATGTCTGTGTGTGTCTGTGTGGTTCGCGATAGCAGCTACAGTTTTTGAGATAAAACAATCAAATTTGGTACACACATTCTAGAGGTCAAGGAAGAGATTGAGTTCATTGATGAGCAAAATCGGTCCCAATGTTTAAAAAAATATTAGTGACATTCCACTAATGTGACTTTTTGAGACGTCAAAATGTGACTTTTTTGAAACGTCAAGAATTACTTTTATTATGAACTCCACCATACGTCGAGTTTTATTACGGTTTTTTTTCGAAGTGATTACGCGGTATGAACTGTTAATTTCGATAACAATCCCTTTAGTTGGTATTTTTTGAAGAATTGTAACAGCAAACTGATCAACAAAATAGTGTGAGCAGTTTAATCACATGAGAAGTGGAAAGGAAAAAAATGTACAAAAGGTTTATGTCCAGGGACACGTTCAGTGCCATACATTATTTAACCATTTTCTGTCACCAATGCGTTCAGTGACAGAAAAGTCTTAAATACAAATAGGTATGCATGCGTTCAGTGCAGGCTATGTCATTATCATTTTAGTTAAATTTTCAACAGTGGTCTAGGGGCATTGCATTTTACACACCTTCAATGCTGAACAATCCATGTTTTCAACTCGTGTTCTTTGACAGAATTACTAACTAAAATCCTTTTGCAAAAATCAAATTTCACATTTTTTATTACAACTTAGCTATTAATTTAATAGAGGAAATATTTTTTAGTTTGTAAAGAAAATGCTATTTTAGATTATAAACTTCGAAGAAATTAATTTCATTCTTCGATTTGGTAACGAGATTCTCTTTCTCTTTGCTTTTGGGATATTGAGGTTATCTTTAAGTTTAAAAAACATAATTAGAGCTTGCAGAAATGTGTGGCAGGACATAGACGTATGCATCATAATAAGCGTAATAAAAGAAATTAACTGGTAGAAAAGCAATAAACTGTTACAATTTATACCAATGTATGCACATTGTGGTGAAGAAATATGCTTATGTAGTTTTATTAGTCGGCTTAGATAAAATTAGTAAAGAAAACCTCAAATTCCCATTTAGTCGACGTTTCGACAAAATTTATTGTCTTCCTCTTTAGTCGAAACGTCGACTAAATGAGAATTTGAGGTTTTCTTTACTAATTTTATCCAAACTGACTAATAAAACTACATTTACAGATTGTGGACACGAAACTCCTTAGCTAAAAATATGCTTATATTTTGAGAACGACCGGTCGATAACTATTGATAGTCATACTTAAAATAATCTTTGAACGCACTTAATGGATCTGGAGATGCACCATCAGTACCATCACAAATTTGTCTTAATCTGGTAAAACCGGTGTTTTGCTTTACCACACGTGCAAACTTTTCTCTAACGCGCTCATTTTTTGCATCACCTATACCTTGTAGCTGTCGATTTACTTCGTCCACTATTTGCAGTGACTCCGCTAACGACA
This sequence comes from Rhamnusium bicolor, assembly GCA_029963845.1. Lineage (NCBI taxonomy): Eukaryota > Metazoa > Arthropoda > Insecta > Coleoptera > Cerambycidae > Rhamnusium > Rhamnusium bicolor. The sequence goes on along the minus strand of JANEYF010002070.1, from coordinate 29,245 downwards.
ACGCACTGTTTTGTAAGTTTTTTATGGCGTCATGTTATCTTGTAAATAGTTTTTAAAGCTGTTTCAACGGAAATATCTGCGAATTTTGTCTGGTTTTCCTTAATAGCATCCTCGTCAGGATTGAATTGTGGTATCACAGCTTTTATTTATTATAAATATTCAGCATAATAAAAAGCTGCCTTCAACCATGTTCCACAACATGTAAGAAAATTTTAATTTTAGTTACACCAAACAATAAAAAAATAAATTAGTAGTATAATTTTTTTTTTTATTAAATTTGAGCCACTAAAAGTGGTGGAACGTTTATTTTTTACCACTTAATAATATGTATGTAGGTATTTAACACTCCATATTTCAGTAGAGATAACAATAGGTACCTCAAACAGGCGAAGACGGCCAAAGACGGAAAAAAAATATCAGTAAACTGAATAAAAAGGTCTATAACCGGAAATTATTTTTGAATATACAGGGCGAGCCACGACGAAATTACAGGATCAAATGCCTTTTTTAAATGGAATGTTATGTATATCAGTACATTTTTGAAGTCTCTTTCTAGACTCTATTTATTCCTATATGATTATTGACTATCTCCCAACCACTTGGATGTAATAAATTTTTTTGTTGAAATAATGTCATCTGCAGATGCATATTAAAAAAATCACCAAAGTCACAATTATGGCTTTTAAGAAATACTCATGTGAATACTAGTTACGAAACATCTGATCAATGTTTTTGGATCATTTTTACTTCCTAAAAATGTACAGGGTGGCAAAAAATTATTTTTCAAATAAGCACATTTTAAATTGAATTTCCTCAATTTTTTCAAATGGAACACCCTGTATATTTTTCGACGATGTGATGTAGAAAAGAAAAACGAACATTTTTTGTAATACTTTCCTATGGCTAATTGCAACCATTTTCGTTTTATTGAGCAATAAGTACAAAATTCAAGAATAAACTTGAATTGAATTACCACGTTTGCGCATCCGTTGCGTTATGCGTGGGTTTGCATTTTATCACAGAGCAGATCGTTTTATAAAAATGCAAGAACTATTTAATTTGATGTTACACGAATATTTTATTTGAAACTGTATAATAAACATGAAATTCAGACTTTTCTGTTGTATGCTTTTATGTTAAACAATACCACGATTACACTTTATTTTGCTTACTAGGAAACTGCTAGTATACTTTGCATCAGTTTTTAAATATAAACGTTAAAATTTGCAACTATCTGAAAAGTACACCGAATTTACATTTTGTTATTTCAGGAATACTGCATTTATAACTTAGACAGAACGTTGACTGAAGAACCTTACAATTTTAGATTGCAGAAAAAGTGTATATAACTTTACACATTAACATTACAATATATAATTTACTGCTTACTTGCAATATCTAGTTTTTAAATACTACAAAATATTAATTGAAAAGACGTTGCTGCAAATATTTGTAACTTACAAGGTTTAGTGGGTAATTCAATAAGTTTGTAATCTATTTTGCACTATTTTTTGCTAATTTGTGGGAGTACCTAACCTAAAAATGTCACTATTACAACTTTATATACATTTTGTATTATAGTTCACTGGCTTGAAATGGACACGCATTGCCGAAGTTAATGTTTTTCCTATCAGTTATGCTTTCTCCTATAGTTTCTTCTATCTATTTTCTCCACGCACCAGAGCTATTGATGATATAAACAACCCCCGCGTCGTTCTTGGGAAAATATTGAAAGTGGATTGTTCTATCGACATGTTTCTTTGACTAACAATTGTACACAAAACAATTCTTATTATGCACTGTTTTCGGCGGCATATTGTACAATAAACGTTGATGAAATAAAAATAAAATGGTAGTCATATCCCAACAAACAAACTATCCAAACGTGATCAAACGAATGTAAACAATGAGCATTACTCGTTTCGTCAAAGTGCGATTTTCAGCCACCAGGGCGCGACATGAAGGCTTAAATTTCTAATATCTCATATCCTTAATAAAGTATTGGTTACCGATAGGTGATAGGCTACCGACTACATCTAATTACGACAGATTCTTTTAAGTCTTATAATAATACACTGATTTTAAAAGACAGGATAGAATAGAATAGAATAGAATAGAATAGAATAGAATAGAATAGAATAGAATAGAATAGAATAGAATAGAATAGAATAGAATAGAATAGAATAGAATAGAATAGAATAGCATTGTCAAAGTTTGCAGAATTATACACATATTAGAAAATTACACAAGAAAAAAGCAGAGTAAAATGTTTATAAAATTATAAAAAAAGTACATAAAAGTTATGATTTATGAAACAGCGGCAGAGAGATACACTTAAAATAAACCTAAAAATCAAAGTCAAATACAGTAAGCAATTTCCTACAAACATTATTATTATTGTTTTTTTTTTTAAATCTTTTTATGCATTTAAAAAATCACTGAAAGAATAAAATATGTTTCCAATTAAAAATGTCTTAAGATATTTTTTTAAATAAATTAATTTTTAATCACTGTTTCTTGTGAATTCACGGATTTTTTTTTTACAAATAATACTAATTTATAATTTACAAATATATACTAATTTATAAATATAGACACCCAATATTTGTATAGTTTATTCATATTCAGTTAGCTAAGATGATATAGATATTTTAACGATATTTAAAAATTTTCACTCAGTGTAAAAGTATTGACGAATCATTCCATCACAAATTAGTTTTGAATAATATTTACAATAAAAGTATATTGTTGGAGATAATTTCAAATAAAAACTCTCAGTTTATTGTATAATTATTTGTTAATTTCCAATTTCCGTTGATGCGTCCATGAAACTAAGGTCAATCTGGTGTATATTAATTTCTTCTTTCTTAACGCCCAGCGCCAGATGCACGGTTGGATCATCTTTTCCATCTCTTCTTCTATTTTTGTTACAATTGACGTCATATCTTTGCTTTTAATACGTCATTTTATATACAGAACATAATATTTGCTTGAGGATTATCGCCAGTTTATTTGGGTCACAGTTAAATACAAAAGAAACAAGCCAATCTTATTTTTATTGTTTGTTTTTATGTTGCCTCTGCTGCCGAAATAAGATATTTGTTTAATATTCATTGTTTTTTGTGCAGTGACGCGGTTAAAATAAAACAAATTAAGAATGAATCATTGCATATGTAGTACATGCAGAATTAAAGCAGAATCGAAATTGGCATTAAAAAAATAAATAGACGCAGGTAAATTTATATACATCTACATACTTACATTAAATAACTCTCAAGATTTCTGTTAAATCACACTGTCAGCATCTACACTAGAAAATTGTTGTTGGTGTATTTTTAAATAATACTTTTAATTGAATGATTTTGATATTTTTATTCTAGCGACAATTCTTGTTATCAATTCATTACTAATTTTTAAATAATCTGAAATTAACAATTAGTAGCTAATTTCTGAGATTTACAAAGTACGGAGACATACATTTATATTCAGAACAGAACGACTTTAATAGTAAAGGAATTTCATCTAAAACAAAAAAGAATTTTTGATTAATTGTCAAGGCCTACTTAATTTCAAGGATTCGAAAAATAAAATATAATTTTCATACCAAACGACAAATCCTCCGATCTAAAATTGTTTGTCCATTATACCTCTTGTTGCATCAATCCTAGAATAATATACATTGTATACTATAAAATGAAAACAGAATTTACATTTTAAGTGCTCCAAACCTATTGTAAGTATTTTTTATAAATATGAAATACTTTAACGGTAAAGTTCTGATTTTGACTTGTCATTCATCGGCTATTGATTATTTAAATAGTACTTGCACTTTAAAGAACAATTTCATTAAATCACATTTCGTAGAATTATTGTTTTTTATTTCTCAATCTTAAAACAAGAAAGCGACAAACCTCTTTGATGGATAAGTACTCAAAAGATTTGCATTTTTTATTTAAAAATATTTTCGTCGAGAACGGAACAATACTGTGATATCAACTGGGATATTTTCCGCTGTCATAAAATAGGCCATATTGGCCCACCGTAATAAATTTTGGATCGTGTATTAAATGCTCCTTTCTGATTCACTATATTCTGCACAGTGTGGTCCTTATAAAACTATGCCCCCATTTTATTTCATTCATTGTTTTCATATTTTAATATTTCATAAGCTTATTTTACATAGTTTACGTATCTGTTATCAAATTTTTCCATGCTTTTAGACTATACATGGAAAATTAAAAGTGTTTTCTTTAGTCATTTAGATTCCATTAGTCTTTCACGTAATGTTTAGTCAGTATTTCTCGACAACTATATGACATCCTTCTACTTGATTAATAGGTAAATTTTATAAATAAGCAGAGACCAGCATCAGCGTTATTTCATTTGAATATATAAAAGAAGAACTATTCCTTGGCCTATAAGAAGTCCAGATTTAAACCTGGCGGACTTTTTTTAGAAAAGACTTTGAAATATTAAATTTGAATGCAGGCAACTTGTATCAAGTAAATGTAACGGATATTCAGTTTACATGTGCACTGAAAGGGTTAAAGATGTACCTCAATGGAAGTTGAAATTAGCATAATAAAGACTCAAAAGATTATCACGGTTACAGTATGTAGGAATGTGTGTAAACTTGCTGCATAACTTATTACAAAAAGTATATATATGACTTCCCCAATACAAATGCGTATTAAAAGTTATTCCTAACGTTTTAACGGATTCATAAAAATTTAGAACGATGTGATTTTCATTAAATATCTTAATATGGCTCCGTGGTCTAGAGGTAACGTACTTGCCTCGAAACTTCGGGGTCCCAGGTTTGATTCCCGGTCGAGGAACTGGGATTTTTTCTGTGAGAGAGATTAATCGTAGTATACTCGGATATTGGGTGTGTGTTCATTGTCTCTAAATGTGTAGCCCTTTCCCACACAAGGTCATTCCAGACCTTCAGGGATAAAGGGGGTTGTAATTTCATGTGGTGTTATATATTTTTTTTTCGGTTGCCCGACGCTGGACAGTCCTCCCGTGGCCTCCGACGCCTCACGGGAGTCGCGCCAGCACATTAACCTCAGCCACTCCCCACATCCCGCAGGGTTAGTGACTGTAGGCTCCGGAATCGTGTGCCCTAAGCAGACGGAGAGAACCAAGAATGACCGCCTTCTGCATTTGGCCTGCCAGCCACTCAGCTGATTTTTGGCAGGCCGGTATGATCTTCAGTTCCGAGAGCAGCGTAGGCTTTATCCCTCCGAGTTCACCGATAATAAGGACGACCATTTTGACCGAGTAGCCTGGGTACAGCACTTGGAGCTCGTACCGGAGATCGCGATATTTGGTCCGTTTCTCCTCCTCCTTCAAGGCGATGTTTTTCTCTGCAGGTGCCGAGAACTCGATGACATACATCACCTTGAGTTGATGGTCGAGGAGGACTTGGATTAGCCTGACAGTCGGGAACGAGTAGTTCCAGTAAATCCGGCATTTCTCGTTCTCGACAACGGACTCAATATCTCCGGGGACGTAAGGCAGCACTGGTGTCTGGTCTACCCCGTACGAGTGCCTTAGATGGTAGTATAGCACTCGTAAAGCCGCGTTATGTCGGTGGATGTAGGCCGAAATCGCATATATGGGGCATGCAGAAAGTAAATGCATGAGCGATTCCGGCGCCTGATGGCAGGTCCTGCAGTTGACATCAGGAACCTCTACACGCCACACGCGGCTACGGTAGACCAAGGTGTTGATAACACCATCTTGGCAGGCCATAATGAATCCCTCGGTCTCCGACTTAAGCCCTGCTGACCTTAGAAAGGCGAAGGTCAGCCTGGTCGATAAACCCAGTGTTTCGATGTTCTTATAGAAGACACCATGCTGGGGTTTATCGAAGTGCTGCCGAAACAGATTTTCCTGTTCGGCAGCTCTAATTCGGGCTTTCAGACGATTTGGCTGAAGTTCGGTGACTGACTCAACATCAGCACCTCGCCGGCCTCCTCGCCTGATGTCAAATGCGAGACCGAGTTCATCTGCGGCTCTTTTTGCTGCCTTGAACAATCCTGCTCCCACTCCTACAGTTTCGTGATGTTTTACGAACCGCAAGAGGGGATCTGAGCTCCTGAATGTTACATGCCATACTCAGTACTACTCTGCCATGCGTACACTCCAGGCTCAAGAGTCCTCGGCCCCCCCGTTGACGTGGGAGGTACACACGAGGAACGGACGATTTAGGATGAATACTTCTGTGAATATTCATCATCTTGCGGGTATCTCTGTCTAATTGACGCAGCTCATCTACCCTCCACTTTACTACTCCGAAGGAGTAGAGCAGAATCGGAACGGCAAGCCAATTAGTTGCAGACACCTTGTTCTTCCCCGAAAGTTCGGAAGACCAAATCTTTCGGAGGCGGTGTCTGTACTTGCCGCGGAGAGAATCTTTTATTTGTGATACATCCTGGATGTGACTTTGTTGCACACCCAGATATGTATAGGTCTCTCCGGCATCCAGATGTCTTAGGATGCTTCCGTCTGCGAGCTGCGCATCTTCAGAGAATTCCCCCCATCGTCCTCTCTTGAGGTGGACGACTGCACATTTGTCCAACCCGAACTCCATACCAATTGCCCGCGTATATTTTTCGACCACCCTAAGAGCGTTTTGTAGTTCGCGCTCTCCGGAGGCATAAAGTTTAAGGTCATCCATATAAAATAGATGGGTGACCTTATGCCTCCGGTCGCTGGGTGGCCCACATTGATATCCGCGGATTTGGCGGAGCCCAACAGACAACGGCAGCAGTGATATGCAGAAGAGGAGAGGACTCAGGGAGTCACCCTGGAAAACTCCTTTCCTAAATGCCACCTGCTCTGTCGTGACCCGCTGTGCACCTGATGTTATGGTGAAGCGGGTCTTCCAGAGCGGCAGCAGCTGTTCTATGCATCTCACTAGTGGTGCTGGTACCGCAAGACATTCGAGCAAGTACAACAATAGCTCATGCGATGTTGTATCAAATGCCTTGCGGTAATCAATCCAGGCCATCGATAGATTCCGCTTGTATTGCACAGAATCCTGTGTAATACAGCGGTCTATAAGCAGGCTGTCCTTGCAACCTGCCATGCCCTTCTTGGCACCACGCTGTTTATGTATCTGCTGGAAGACCGGATCAACAGACCTCAGGGTCCTAGCATACAAGATACGTGTAAATATCTTGTAGCAGGAGTTAAGGCAAGTGATCGGCCTATAATTCCTCGGGTCGGAAAGATCCCCCTTTTTGGGGATAAGCACAGTACGTCCCTCGACGAACCAGTCCGGAATCTGCTGCCCCTCGTTCAACCATGAGTTGAAAACTCGCGCCAGACGGCGGTGAGTGGAAGGAAATTTCTTCCACCACCAGTTGTTAATGCCGTCTGGGCCCGGGGCAGCGAAGTTCTTGGTACCAACAAGTGCTTGTTGGACTTCCTCCGTACTGATTGCCGGGCACACTTCTTCTTCTTCTTCTTATTATTATTATTAGTTTTATTTTCATTTATATTAAGCATATTTTTGTCATGCCGTTAAAAAACACCACACCACGTAAATCAGAAAACCCCCATATCCCCCCAAATCCGGAGCTGCACGAGCAGCTAATTATGTTTGAATAAACTAGTTCTGCAATGTTTTTAATAGTATTTAAATCATTGTCTATGATTAGAATATTCGTGTCATCGATATAACAGATGGTATAAACATTACGTATTTTATTTAAATATATTATTAAATCATTGGTAAAAGCATTGAATAGGAGAGGACCTAAAACAGGTTCTTGAGGAACTCTTTGTTTGTGTTATGTCACATACAGCACTCGTTACTTCGATAATTTGTGTTCTATTGTTGAGATACCTATGAAGAGGGGGGTTTAATGAAACTCCTTTGACACCATACGTATCTAGTTTATCCAACTATATTTAATGATTAACAACATCAAAAGCATTGTTATTAGGGGAATTAACAATCATTTCTGAAACTCAGGAAGTGCTGACTCTCTGTATCTGCTCTTAGAAAAACCATGTTGACAGTCCGGCAGTAAATATGTTCATAGAAAAAACATGACAACTGATCTTTAAGAACGAGTTCAATAAGTTTAGAGAAGCTGTAATAAAGTAATGGCTCTATCAAAATTGTTAAGTAGGTACTAGTAATTAAGAATATAAAATTTGTATTAAAATTTTGAAATAAAAATAAGTATACTCTAATTTACATTAATCGGTATGCAAGTACTAAAAATGAAAAGGAACATGATATTTGTTGTATTTATTTACATATTCTTGATCAAACATTTCATTTACTGTATATGCGTAATTGAATCTCCTTATATAATATTTAAATATTACAATTGTTTCACTAGTTCATAATCCAAAGAAGTTCAAAATTATTTGTGTTTCTATTAATACTAAATACGTGATAGTTCAAATAAATTTATGTTGATCGCATAAATCTAAACAGCAGCAAACCAGCTAGTTTACATGCAAAATGACTTTACTTGTTCCACAAAACCAGGTTACAAACTTTTTGAGTAGATTACTTAAAACTTTCTGAAGCAACTTTTATAGTAAAACTTGTATACTCTGTGAATTATTTTGAAGAAAAGTTTATATTAAATTTGGAAGTTTCATTAATTTAATTTTTTTTAACAAAAATCGTAATGACATAATAAGGAAATTAATAAAGAGTAGAATGTACCAGCATATAAAGAATAAAAATTATAGTTAAAACAATATTCTTACCATATTTTTCAGGATGAAAACCGCATTTTATATGTTTGAGTAAAATATTAGAGACATTATTCATTATTTCATTAAATACGCAAGGGCATTAAGAGCACAGAGAATAAGTGCCCGCTGTAAACCGCGACAGATTCACTAAATTAGAAGAATTATCATAGCGAGACAAATATCTTACCAAAATATCAACAAGAAAGGAGTTTCATCCATGAAATTCTAAAGAGGGGCGATTCGGAAGAACGACATATCTCCATTGAATGTCCATGAAACCTGTCATCGTAGCTACGTTGAAAGAGATGATGTATAGGGGAAACTTCATCGTATAGTGTATTTGGTGTATTTGGTGATGAAAAAATATAGTTGAGTCTTTTAGTTTATTGTACCTTTGCTTTAAACCACTTTTTATAATATTGTTACGCCACTGGACTGTGCAGACTGGTTAGATTAGGCTGGAATTGTACACGAACGGCCGGGAATATTCTGGAGTGCTCTAGACCGGGAGAATGGATGTATAAATAAGACGCACGGTGGGCCGAGATTTAGTCTTAAGTCGAACGTGAACGAGTAAAGAAGAAATAATAAAGAGACTTATAAGTGTTCAGTTGTGATTATAGATAAGGCATTAATTAATCTATTGTTGTTAATTGTTAATTAGTAAATAAAGTAGTGAGTAAGTGTTACCTGGACTTTCAATCAACGAATCTACGAGGATAGGTGCTTGTGTGGATAGCAAACACGTAACAATTTGGTGTCGGAAGTGGATTGGAAGAGAAATTTCTGGAAAATTCGAAAAGGTTCTACAGTGTTCTTCTCAGAAATTAGTGGTAACACGGAGAATTAAGCTACTGGACAGTGTTTGGAGGACTATTTCTGGACTGAGTAGTGACTTTAAAGTGGATTTTCGAGACGTTTCTAGAACATTCGATTTAGAAATAACTGCAAATACGCGAGTGCCGCTAGTAATAACGTGTTGTAGACTGAGAAAAAGGGCTACTAGTGCAATTTCGGGAAAATTCCAGAACATTCTATTTGGAAACTACAGGAGATACGTGAATTGTGTCGACGGGAACGTGTTGTAGACTCAAAAACGAGACTATAAGTGACTTTTAGTGACAATTCTAGAACATTCGATTTGGAAACTACAGAAGATACGTGAATTGTGTTAACGGGAACGTGTTATAGACTCAAAACAAGACTTATTAGTGATATTTCGTGAAAATTCTCGAACATTCCATTGGACAATTAGTGGAGATAAGTGAATTTTATCAACACAAAAGAAGTATAGACTCTAAATAAGACTTTCTAGTGCTGTTTCGCGATTTTTCTGGAACATTCCATTATTAAAATAGACGTGATATCAACATTTTACGGATTTTATAGTGTAGAAAACTTTATTTTGAACTGATTTACGTGTCGTGAGTTAATGCCAACAACAAGAAGCATGGCGGAGAAGCAAACACAGGACATGCTTGCAGCATTGTTGCAACGGATGGAAGAACAAGAGAGAAGACGACAGGAAGAAAAAGAAGAACAAGAGAGAAGACGACAAGAAGAAAAAGAAGAACAAGAGAGAAGACGACAAGAAGAAAAAGAAGAACAAGAGAGAATACGACAAGAAGAGAAAGACGAACAGAGAAAAAATTATGGAAGCTCAAGAGAGAAAACGCCAGGAAGAAAAAGATGACTTAAGAAAAATGATGGAGGGCTTGGAAATAAGACGATTGGAGGAAAACCAAGATATAAAAAGAAGCCTAGAGGAACAGCAGGCAGCCATTTTCTCCCTCACTGAAAAATTTAAAGGAGATGTTATCGAAAAAGTCACTGAAGTCGCAGGGAAAGTTTGTGAAGTCGAAGGACAAGTTAATGAATTTAAAGGAGAGGTCAGTGAAGTTAAAGGAGAGGTCAGTGAAGTTAAAGAAAAAGTCGGTCAAGTTGAGGGAAAAGTCAGTATTGTTGAAGGAGAAGTAGCCCGGCTCAAGCAACAATTAAGGGAGAGGAGTGGCCAATTAGTACTGTCGTCTGGTACTAGGTTACAACCACCTTCCTTCGACGGTCAAAGTTCATGGTCAACTTATAAGAGACAATTTGAGGCAGCTGCACGTTCAAATAACTGGAACGATGAGGAAAAAGCAACAGCATTGGTATTAGCACTAAGGGGCCAAGCATTAGACCTGCTCCAAACAATTCCTGCCGCACAGCAACAAAACTTTGGCATTTTGGAGGCAGCGTTAGAATTAAGATATGGCGACCAACATCTCGCCCAAGTATATCAGGCTCAGCTCAAATCACGCAGACAACGAGGTGGAGAAAGCCTCCAGGAGTTCGAAGCTGCGGTAGAAAGATTAGCCCATCTAGCCTATCCTGATGCACCAATGGAATTTCAACAACAGTTAGCAGTTGGTACATTTATTGATGGAGTAAGGGACCAGGAAGTTAGGCGAATTCTTAAGTTAGCCAGACATAAGCTTAGTAGTGAGGCTTTAGTACATGCACTGGAGATTGAGGCTGCCTATAAGGATACCACCCAATCAAATCCGAGAGTACGAGCTGTGAGTGTGGAGGAAGACAAGCCAGACAACACAACACAAAATCTGATATCTGATATACACAAAATGATCACCCAACTACTGACAAAATCGAACTCGCAGCAGAGACAAGACCAACAACAAAATAGTGGGAGGCCGAATGGAGGCATCAGTTGTTATAGGTGTGGCAAAAGTGGGCCATATCAAGAGGAACTGTCGTCAACGTAGCCCAGAAAGGGTAAATGCTGCTGTGGTTGAAGAGCCTCAGGAAAACTAAAGATGGCTGGCAATTTGGGGGCTGCGCTGGCCAAGAGATGTTGTGCCCCCCGAGAAATAAATGTTTCCCAACTTCGAAGAGTTCAAAGTAGTCTGTTGTTGGAGGGTTATGTAAATAAGAAGAAATGTGTGTTCACAATCGACACAGGAGCTACGTCATCAATAGTACGAGCAGGATTCATAATGGGTTTCAAAGTAAATAAAGAACAGAATGGATTAGTCATCCGAACAGCTACGGGAGATAGGGCGGCGGTTCATGGGGAAGTCGACATGGAGCTGCAGATTGGCCGCTTATGTTTTAAACATCAAGTTATCGTAGCTGACATTACCGATGACTTCATTTTTAGGATTAGACGTTATGGAAAAATATGGATTTGTACTTGACGTTGGAGAACGAGTTCTCAGGATTGGAAATGAAGAAATTATTCTTTCAACAGCAGATGAAAAATTCCATAATATTAGGCTACTAACTTCAAGGACCATAAAAATTCCTGCAAGAACAGAGAAAGTAATTGAGGCAGTCCTGGAGGAAAATTCTGTAGGATACCGCTTTGGCCTCGTTGAGAAGGATGACTCAATTAAAATAACAGACAATGTGATCCTGGCAAGGACTTTAACACAGACTACAGACAAGATACCGATTAGAGTGGTTAACCTAAATTCACACTCAGTGACGTTCAAAGAAGGCGAAACAATTGGCACCTACGAACCAGTCACATGGATTGCGAGATGTGAAGAACAAATCATTGAAGCTTCGTCTACAGATATAGACCAAGAAGTTGTAAAGATGTTAAATGCCCAGTTAGAACATTTAACTCCAGATGAACATAGAGAAGCTTTAAAATTTTTGAAGAAGGAAAGTACAGTATTTGCAAAGGACACAGAAGCTCTTACAAAGACCAATATAGTGCAACATCGGATAAATACTGGTGAATCAGCTCCTATTCGTCAACCACCTAGGAGGCTCCCTTTGGCAAAACAAGAAGAGGCTTCTGCAATGGTACAGAAGATGCTTAAAGACGGAGTTATTGAGGAATCAACCAGTCCTTGGTCGTCGCCAGTAGTTTTGGTTGCTAAGAAAGATGGAACATTAAGATTCTGTGTCGACTACAGGAAGCTGAATGACGTCACAAGAAAAGACAGCTATCCGTTACCCCGAATTGATGACACACTAAGTACGCTGGCAGGTTCACAGTGGTTTTCCACTCTAGATCTTCGAAGTGGATATTGGCAAGTGGGACTTCATCCAGATGACAAAGACAAGACAGCCTTTTCGACAGGAAGTGGCCTTTATCAATTCACTGTGATGCCTTTCGGCCTGTGCAATGCACCAGCGACTTTTGAAAGATTGATGGAACTGGTACTACGAGGACTAACTTGGAAGACATGTCTAGTTTATCTTGATGATGTGATGGTTATGGGACGGGATTTTAAGGAGCATTTGAAAAATCTTCAAGAAGTGTTTGGAAGAATTAAAAATGCACACCTGAAATTAAATCCCAAAAAGTGCCTAATGTTCCAGAAAGAGGTAAAATTCCTAGGACATGTCGTGTCTTCGGAGGGGATAAAAACAGACCCAGACAAGATTTCCTCAGTACGAGATTGGCCCAGGCCTTCAAATGTTCACGAAGTACGAAGCTTCCTTGGGTTATGCACTTATTACAGACGATTTGTGGAACGATTTGCTGATATTGCAAAGCCACTACACCGGCTTACAGAAGAGAAGGTTCAGTACCAATGGACACAAGAGTGCGAAACATCATTCAGAACACTAAAATCAGCACTGTGTTCGAGTCCAGTTCTTTCATACCCAGAACGGAAAGGCCTCTACGTATTAGACACAGATGCCAGTAATTCTGGACTTGGATGTGTTCTTTCCCAAATTCAAAATGGACAGGAAAAAGTAATTGAGTACTTCAGCAAGACGTTGTCGAAGCCAGAACGTAATTATTGTGTGACACGGAAGGAACTATTGGCCATTGTCAAGTCCATAGACCATTTTCACAAGTACTTATATGGACAACATTTTAAAGTTCGGACCGACCATGCTGCATTAAAGTGGTTATTGCAATTGAAGACTCCGGAAGGCCAACTAGCTCGCTGGATAGAAAAACTACAGCAGTACGATTTTAAAATCGAACATCGTCCTGGAAAATCCCATAGAAATGCGGACGCTCTCTCCAGAAGACCCTGTCGGGAAGACTGCAAGCACTGCCACCGGGTGGAAAAACAACAAGGGATAATAATTGTCAACACCGTTAAAATTGATGTTCCTGACAATTGGACAAAAGAGACATTAAGAGAAGAGCAGTTAAAAGATCAAGAAACTGGTCCTATTCTGGAATGGAAAGAAAGAGGAGCCCGACCTGGCTGGAAGGACATTTCAGACAAGGCAGTGGGACTGAAGGCTTTGTGGGCACAATGGGATTCCCTTAGAGTAGAGGATGGACTGTTGAAAAGAGCTTGGGAAAGTCCAGACGGGAAGGAAATTACTTTGAGATTGGTAATTCCCAGGTGTCGCATACCAAAAGTACTCCAGGAAGTGCATAATGGAACATCTGGCGGACATTTTGGCATCAACAAAACTCTCACTAAAGTACGCGAACGATTCTACTGGGTGAACAGCCGCCAAGATGTGGAGGCTTGGTGCCGCAAATGTGAAGTTTGTGCGGCAAGTAAGGGGCCACGGACAAGAAGTAAGGGCCAAATGAAACAATATAACGTAGGGGCTCCTTTTGAGCGAATTGCGATCGACGTAGCTGGTCCATTCCCCGTGACAGATGATGGGAACAAATACATCTTAGTTGCCATGGATTATTTCAGTAAGTGGCCTGAAGCTTATGCCATACCCAACCAAGAAGCAGCCACTGTCGCTCAAGCTCTGGTAGATAATCTAGTATGTCGATTTGGCGTGCCCCTAGAATTGCATTCGGATCAAGGAAGAAACTTTGAATTAGGGGTATTTCAGAAGATGTGTCGCTTACTGGGAATTCATAAGACAAGAACAACAGCCCTACATCCACAATCAGACGGAATGGTGGAGAGATATAATAAAACCATGGAGGAGCACCTATCCAAAGTGGTTGAGAAACATCAGAGAGATTGGGACCGTCACTTATCTCTTTTCCTTATGGCATACAGGGCCTCCATTCATGAAACAACAAAACAGACAGCGGCTCGCGTGATGTTTGGACGTGAGATTAGACTGCCATGTGACTTGGTGTTTGGCACACCGGATGAGGAGCGACTTTCCGTAAATGACTACGCCGATGAAGTTGGTGAACGGCTAAGGAACATTCATGAGCTGGTACGAGACCGAATTGCCATAGCAAGTGATCGCATGAAGGCTCGTTATGATCTTAAGGCGAATTCAGGAGGGTTCCAGGCTGGAGATTTGGTTTGGCTATATAACCCACAACGAAAGAAAGGCAGGTCCCCGAAGCTTCACCCGCCCTGGGAAGGTCCTTACACTGTGGCCACCAGACTAAACGACGTTGTATATAGAATTCAGCAAAGTCCAAAATCCAAGATGAAGGTGGTGCACATAGAGAGACTAGCCAAGTATGCAGGGAATAATGAATTGCCTGATCGGGACGTTCAGGCTTAAGGAGGGGGCAGTGTTACGCCACTGGACTGTGCAGACTGGTTAGATTAGGCTGGAATTGTACACGAACGGCCGGGAATATTCTGGAGTGCTCTAGACCGGGAGAATGGATGTATAAATAAGACGCACGGTGGGCCGAGATTTAGTCTTAAGTCGAACGTGAACGAGTAAAGAAGAAATAATAAAGAGACTTATAAGTGTTCAGTTGTGATTATAGATAAGGCATTAATTAATCTATTGTTGTTAATTGTTAATTAGTAAATAAAGTAGTGAGTAAGTGTTACCTGGACTTTCAATCAACGAATCTACGAGTAAATGTGTTTGTGGGGATAGCAAACACGTAACAATATAACACATTCTAACAAGTAAGCACTTTATATATCAGTTAAATTAATGATTGATGCCGAGTTTTGAGTTTCGTTCTGAATTTGAATGCATAACCCTTGCAGTATCGAGGTCTTTAATAGGTATAAAGTCACCCCCTGATATGTATTCATTCTAAAGCATACAAACAGCAGTGGTATGAAATATATTCCTGTTTTATTGCAGTATTAAACATTTTATGCCACTTTTTCCCAGTGGCATTCTCAAAGAGGACTTAAAATCGCAAAAACTGATTAAATTAAAAAAATTTTAATTTTACCAATTTGTAAATTTCATATCAAAGATGCATTAAAAAGTAAAATACGAATCTAAGTAGGTATTTATTCAAACATTAGAGACTATCTAAAATGATACCGACGAACGGGTTTTTGACAAATTAAACTTTATAATTTTATAATCCAAAATTTTCGAACAAAACACGCAACGTTTCTGGCTATCCGTTAGCAATTGTTCATTTGTAAAAACAATCGCAGTTTCAATCCCCACGCTTGCTATCATTATAATAAAATTAATCAATATCCCTTAAAATAAAGGATAACGGTTGCTGCCACCACCCTCAAAGACTGCAAGGGGAACAGACACTAATAGCGCCACCTTTCAGAAGGCGGATTCGTAGCCCTATAAATATGTCTAGGATATAACTAGTAAAAGAATTAGTAAGACAGACAGGTTTCATATAAATAGTACGTATAATAAAAAAATCAAAATACACCCACAGATCCCAATAAATTTCCCAATACACAATAATAACCCTTTAAAAATAAACTCCTATTGAGGAGTAGGAAAGAGCACTCAATACCCTATAAAAGATTTATTTCTCCTCCTACAAGATCTCACCAAATTCTGCCATCTCTACCATTGGCACACAGTTAATTTATTAAGATATTTATTCAATGATTTACCAACAAAGTTTCTAGAGTTATAGCCGAAAATAAGTAAATAATTAAATTTCTTCCCCCAAGTCTACCACATAGTTTTACACCCTCCCTGACACGTTCACGTTGACCGACCGACTCCCTAATAGTGACTCCATGATAACCAAAATAAGTATAAATATTACAAATTTCAATGATTTAAATTCATCATCCCGAAATCTACATCTCAACGTCTATTTAGATCGTCCATGTTCACCGGCCGACTCTCTATTCGCGACTTTATAATAGCCAAAATAATTATTATAACATTTACAAATTTCATAATATGTATTACACATTGGCTCGTTGATTATCCTAAATGTAAAAACTAAACAACATAAAAAATGGTTTTATGTATAATCTAGTGTATAAATTGTTAGACAACAAAGGTTGGTTTCTCTCTGTTATACCGACAATTTATATTTACCGCTCATTTGTTTACTGCTACACGTAGGCAGCGTCGTTCTAAATACACAATGGACACCGTTATGAGAACAATAGACGACGTTTCTTCCAACTCTCCAAATTGTGAAAAGCGCCAAATTATCTCTGCATACTAAACTTTTTTTTAGAAGAAATACTCTTCTTGCTGTAAATGTTCTTTTGCCACTCTGGATATTTTTCTGAGCATATAAAATAATTTAAATATACAATACCAAGAAATTTCTTGTTAACTCTTGTCCCACATTGATTTTTTCCTTTGCTTTACACATATATGAATCTGTCTTAAAAACTCGCATACATCTAATATAGATTTAATCTCGGATTTAATCTTACTTTTACCTGAACACCTAAAAAATTAATTTATGTTCGACGGGATAGTCTTTCTCAATCTAAGTTCATAATTTATTTTCATTAAAACAACTTTGATAAAAATATAAATGAAATTTTATACTGTAAACTGTGGCACCTAGGCGAAATAAGGGGGACGCCATCATAACTAGACACCGTGCGTGCAGGACCTGCACATGGGGTAAAAAGATAATAAGGATCATTTACGGAACAGTTAAAATACATACCCAAATGTCTTAACATTTCATGAAACCTCCTGTACTGTGTTCAAAGCATTAGTATAGATTGATATTATCAGAATTTGCTCTGTGTGGACATCATTCAGTTTTAACACTAATATAATACAAAGCATTACCACTATTTCCTCAACTGTCTGCACATTAGACCAGTGGTAGATTTCTTGGTAATGTATCCTGTCAAATGAAATTATGCTTTATTGGACATCCACACGTTATTGATTAAGTCAAGTGTATCGCCTAACAAGTTACTAAACTGCTGACAATCACGTCCACGGTTAATAAGGTCCTGATTTTGTAATTTCTGGACAATCTGAATCTTGTATGGGTGGTGATTTAAGTTCTTGTGCAATATGCGAAAATAGTTGGTGTTGGACATATTCAATGACACTGAGGACACCGGTCTATAGCTTCTCTAACTCGATTAATATTATTTAAATGTGTACGTACTGCAGACAGTTGGTCGTCCTGAGACTTTTTCTTACATGCTGAAGCAGTCTGTCGAAAGTTCTTAATGAATAAGTTAATAGCATAATGAGATGGAACCGATCTATTTCGGTCAATGTTGAAGTGCCATCTAATTAATTGTTGAGAACGCGTTACAGATCCATTTTTGAAATATTGTCAATAATGAACGCACGATGTTGATGACTCCAGACATTCATGATTACTAATGCTTTGATGACAGCTAATGTCATATAAATACTTTTGCATGTTTTTGAATGATGTACAATTGTTTTACTAATAAAATTATTTTCACCTAACTTACAACACTTAAAATGTGACTTGTTTGTATCCTGCACCTTGTATTATTTATAACTTACATTTATAACCACCATAATATAGGTTGTGGATATTTGTGTTTTAAACATTATAAATTAGGATTACATTTTATAAACAATGATAAATGCATACACAATGACATGTAAACAAAGCTTTGTTTGTATCCTAGCGCCCATCCTGTTCTTGGACAAGCCTATAAGAGATTATTGAAGAATATCTATTAATAAAAGAACTCTTTCTCCAATGGGTCCAAATACTATCTTAACTTCTTTAGCTTCACTTGAATTTTTTTTTCATTACGACAATCGTTAATACTCCACGGTAACATCCACTAAGACGGTTTATATTTCATTTTTTTTTTAGATTATTTTCAAAAACGGAATTTTATCGAAGAGGCAATTTAATTGCAATATACTGGGATATATAATGTATGTTTATTGTCTCGAAAAAGGTCTCTTTTTTGGAGATACAGGAGGTTGTATTAAGTATGGTGTTTTAACATGGCCCTTATATTTTTTATCAACAAAAAAACGTATATCCTAACAATTTTTACACATTTTTTGCAATTTAATGCAAACGATTATTATTATGATAAGAAACAAATTTTATAAACTAATCGTAAATGTAATTAGGGTTTTAGTAATTAGTAAATAATTATTGGTTATTTAAACTGGCGAATTTAATTAATTTTTTTCTAAATAGATAATTTCAAATTAATTACTTTCGAGAATAATTTGCCCAGCTACAAAGCCTGACCAAATTACTTTAAAATTAATAAAATTAGGTAGCTTTGCTTTAATTAAACACATCAATTTATATTAAATGCGTTAATCGTAAAACACATTTATAGCTCGGAGGTTGTCTCCTTGACTAATGTTCCCTTTTAAATCGAATTATCTCATTGAAGACCTTTTCGTATTTTTCCAACTTTATCCCCATATTGGACAACATTACGATAGCCGAATGTACAATATTTTTAGTAATAAAATTATGATAACCAACAGTGGAGAATTTATTATTAAACATATTACTGACACTGACAATGTTTTCAAGAAAAGACAAAAAATCGATCAAATTAAGCAAGTTAAAAATTTAGCTTGGGTTCAGTTATTATTAAAAAAAGATTAATTTTTTAAGTAAATCCCAAAAAAAATAGTATATTTTTCAATCATTCAGAACCATCATTAAATAATTTTCGGTGGTACAACTTCAAGAAAAATGCAAAAGTCTGCTGATCTAACTTGGATTTAAAACCTATATGAATTGAACATATCTGATAGATACTCAATGGTTCGTTCTAGAAATTAAATTAAAGTAAAGCAAAGTGGTCCCATGTCAACACTTCGATAACCAATTTTGCAATGGTTAATTTTTACTTTCTTACACCTAATATAAAAAAGTATAGTAATCGTGATTGTGACCTCGAAATTTTGATTGATATATACATTTTGAACCCTCCCGATCCATTCTGACTATTTTCCGAATGATGTCTGTCGGTACGTGTATGTGTCGTGTGTGTGTGTGTGCGGGTGCGCGTGCGCGTGCGTGTGCGTGTGTATGGGGGGACATGAATACCAATGGGAGACTTCCCAAATTTGGCAGTTAAGATTGTCAACAACTATTAGGTGACACATTGAATTTGGTGAATGTGGTACCACCAGAAGAGACATAATGAATGAAAGAGGAAAAAAGGTGCAATTTCGGGAAAAAATTTTAAAAAAATTTTTATTGCATTTCTGGAGTAATTATAATGAAAAAACATAACTTTATGAAAAAAAGCTGTCCGCATGTCTGTAGTACCACGATAGCAGCCACAGTTTTTCAGATAAAGCTTTCAAATTTGGTACACTTGTTCTAAAGACCAAATACAATGAAAAATTCTATGATGAACAAAATTGGTCAGCTGAAAGGGGGCCACGGGACCCAAACTTATTTGTATTTGACTTTACAAAAAAATGTATTCTTGATGTCTACTATATCAAGCGAATAAAATATATTTTCCAAGTACTTAAATAAAGCTGATGTAAACTGAAATATTTTACACATTTGGCCTCATAAAATGGGGTTAGGATAAATTTAACAGTTTGGCATTTGAAAGCTCTAATTTAGTTACAAAAATGTCAATGCCAATAACAAAAAATTATTAAAATATATGTCATGAATTATTATTGACAGTATCGAATGACGCTGATAATTAATTATTTAAAAATTTTAATGAAACATTTCAAGGTATGCTATTAAAATTTAATTGAGGTAAGTGAAGAATTATACTGGCATAAGAAAGTTATATGCTGGTCATATCAGATATTTTGGTTAACATTTACTACTATATTATAGTCTCAAACTTATATCTGTGGTGCACAACAATAAAATAATGTACAATTTGCCGGTCAATTCTTGAAAAATACCAGTAAGACATACTTCGTTTCTTCTGATCACTCTGTATAATTTCAGTACTGTAACACAATACATGAAGATTAAAGGAGCTGAATCATTTAGCACTTATACTCGAATATAAGTTACTTATTGTTGTTGCATGTTCATCATTACTCATTCATTACAAACCAAAATTTATACATTACCAAATTATGTATGTATTTTTTATATAAATGCTGCTATCCTGAATTTTACCTTGCAACTCAATAATGTGCTTTTTAAAATATGTCTCATTTATTTCAAAAACCTATTTGGCGCAGTCGGTAGAATTTTGTGATCAAAAACTTATTTGACACAGTCGGAACGGATTTTATGAAGTTGTTTCAGAGATGCCAATCGTTGTCGGATTAGATTTATCTTGAGTCCTGAAATAACATAATTTTCAAACTTGTGTCATAAAACGAACAAAAACATATTTGGCACAGTCAGTAGGATTTTATGATCAAAAACTTATATTTATACACATTGTATCAGCTACTTTTAAATACGCAGTAACAGACTTGTAATGCGTGCGCTTCGACTATTTCCACATTACGCCTCTCAGACTGGCTAGACCGCGATTGACTATACTAGTTCCAATAAGTGTAGCCAGTAAAGGAATGCAAGTTGAGGTTCTTTATAGTGAAGCGGCACATACTTTGGAATGCGTATAGCTGTGACCGCCATCTGTCGCACATGTGCCGCTATACTTTTGAGAGCCCCAACTCGTATTTTTTTACTGACTACATTTTTTGGAACTACTACTTGTGCTGACTAAATGCAGGCGCTATCTCTGTCATTCCTTAGACCATATTCAAAAGTATCTGATACAACGTGTATATCGGATTTTCAGAATTCTTCAAAGAATCTTTTTCGCCACCGTCCGAAACAAATATGTATTTTAATATGAAAACCTGTGCACAGCAAAAAAAGTTCCTACATTGTGACAGTCTAGATATTCATGCAGTACTACGAGTATTAAAAAAAACTAAAACCCAAACTTACCAAGGGGCCCGATGGGACACCTTTTGTCATCAGAGATTGTGCTTATAATTTTGCTGCATCTTTTACCAAAATATTTAATTCATCGTAAAGTTCGGCCTATTTCCAGAAACATGGAAAAGTTTCCGCATTTGACCGATTTACAAAAAAGGTCAGAGGGTTAACATCGAACCCTACCGGTCCATTACAATAATCTGCAACTTTGCTAAAGCTTTCGAGTTTGCCTTACATGATACACTATATTCTCATATTGAGGGGAAGATTACGATATATCAGCATGGCTTTGTACACGATAAATCCACGATAACCAATCTGTTTCATGTAACGCAATCACTGATTTGGATTTTATTTCTCTATGTAACGATATCAAAATCTAATATGATTATCATTTAAAAAAAAGTTGTAAATAACTTTTAAACTAGTAGACCTAGATAGAATCTATATACATTTTGATTTCCTTGATCAATGTTGTACTAAGACACGAAATTTAAAAATAAGCTTCTTAAATCAAGTTTATTAAAAAAATATATCGGCTTAATACATTTTTAATTTTGCACAATATATCAAAATATTCTTCTTATTGAGAATAAATTACACGCCTTTTTTTGTAATTATAACGATTCTCCATCTGTAATACTTTTCGACATCCCAATGATGAGCAAATATCTTCAATATCTTCCCATATCACTATCCTGTAGAAGTTAATAATCTTATAGGAAAAACAAGTTTCTGTAAGACCCATTGACTGCTGTTATATTTGACAGTAAAGTATTTACATACTTTGTAATTTATTTAGTACTTTTATTCCAAATTATTTATCTCTCTTGAAAAAGCCTTTATATAATATATTTACTTAAAATGTATTATCCTTTTCTACGTCATTGCTTAATGGAATTTAATTTAAATTCACTGGGATAATTACTGCCTTTGGTAAATAACAATGTATACATTGTCTGAATATGTTTACATCATTACTTTTTTACTGGTATACAGAAAGTACTGTTTTGCAAATATATATCTTTGTAGAAGAGAAATGTGCAGAAAACACGTATTTTATTAAATTTCTCAAAAGTAATAACATCCTTTGTATCAGCAAATAAAAATGTTAGAATGAAATATACCATTTTGATAATAAACGTTTCCAGTGAGAATTTCACTTAATGCATTTTAAAATACGATCTGGGGATCTTCAGAAAGTTATTAAAAAAATTTCTTTATTATTTTCTGCTTTCATAAACGTATAAGTAATAATGGAAATAAGAAAATATGCATAAAGTAAATACATTGTACTGATGCCTTACAATACAAATTTAGCAATATAGAGTTTAGTGGCGCCACCTCTTATCTAATAGTTTTAGTGAGAAATCATTTAAACTGTCATATTTAGCGCAAAGTTAATAAAAATAATATTAAAATAATTTTTAGGGTATTAATAGTTCATAATTTAGTAGCTTAAGCTAAAAATAAATAAAATAATCATTACACTGTATTCTAAAATTACTAATAAAAATGTGTGAGAAATTTCTCGTGTATTTATTGTAGTTAATTAATCAGCCAATCAATCAATCCGTGATCAGTCAGTTGGCATTAACTTGAAAAATTACTTATTTATTGAGAAAACAAATTTAAAATTTATTAAGAAGTTCTAAAATTGGATTTTATCGAAAAAATGTAGTTACAAAAAATTAGAGTTTTTATTTAAAAATAATAAGGAGAAGACGCTTTTATTCCAAAATAATTTTTCTTTTTCCTTTACACATAAGTAATAAAACGGGATTTACTTATATATCCCGTTTTAAGATAGAGAGCATTCTCACTAGGAATCGTCTTTATTTATTTTATTAAATTATTAAAAAAACAAAAATAAATTTTGGTCTAAGGAGTATTTCGTGAGAAGCTATAAGGCTCATTAGCTATAAGCTGTCAGCTAATAGCTCTAGTTCGAAGATCACTTCCCAGCATCGGGAAGCTGAAAAAACAAAAATATAAAAATAATGGTAATAATAATAATAATATTCGTTCCTCGTGTGTACCTCCCACGTCAACGGGGGGCCGAGGACTCTTGAGCCTGGAGTGTACGCATGGCAGAATAGTACTGAGTATGGCATGTAACATCCTCAGGAGTTCACATCCCCTCTTGCGGTTTGTGAAACATCACGAAATTGTAGGAGTGGGAGCAGGATTGTTCAAGGCAGCAAAAAGAGCCGCAGATGAACTCGGTCTCGCATTTGACATCAGGCGAGGAGGCCGGCGAGGTGCTGATGTAGAGTCAGTCACCGAACTTCAGCCAAATCGTCTGAAAGCCCGAATCAGAGCTGCCGAACAGGAAAATCTGTTTCGGCAGCACGTCGATAAACCCCAGCATGGTGTCTTCTATAAGAACATAGAAACACTGGGTTTATCGACCAGGCTGACCTTCGTCTTTTTAAGGTCAGCAGGGCTTAATTCGGAGACCGAGGGATTCGTTATGGCCTGTCAAGATGGTGTTATCAACACCTTGGTCTACCGTAGCCGCGTGTGGCGTGTAGAGGTTCCTGATATCAACTGCAGGACCTCCCACCAGGCGCTGGAATCGCTCATGCACTTGCAATCTGCATGCCCTATATATGCGATTTCGGCCTATATCCATCGGCATAATGCGGCGTTACGAGTGCTATACTACCATCTAAGGCACTCGTACGGGGTAGACCAGACACCAGTGCTGCCTTACGTCCCCGGAGATATTGAGTCCGTTATCGAGAACGAGAAATGCCGGATTTACTGGAACTACTCGTTCCCGACTGTCAGGCTAATCCAAGCCAACAAGCCTGACATAGTCCTCTTCGACCATCAACTCAAGGTGATGTATGTCATCGAGTTCTCGGCACCTGCGGAGAGAAACATCACCTTGAAGGAGGAGGAAAAACGGACCAAATATCGCGATTTCCGGTACGAGCTCCAAGTGCTGTACCCAGGCTACTTGGTAAAGATGGTCGTCCTTATAATCGGTGTATTCGGAGGGATAAAGCCTACGTTGCTCTCGGAACTAAAGATCATACCGGCCTGCCAAAAATCAGCCGAGTGGCTGACAGGCCAAATGCAGAAGGCGGTCATTCTGGGTTCTCTTCATCTGTTTAAGGCACACGTGGTATCTACAGCCACTAACCCTGCGGAATGTGGGGAGTGGCTGTAGTTGATGCGCCGGCGCGACTCCCGTGAGGCGTCGAAGGCCACGGGAGGACTGACCGGTATCGGGAAACCGAAAAAAAAAAAAATAATAATAATAAAAATAGTACATTTCTACAATAGTACAAGTAAATGCAAAGTAAAAAATCAGGAAGGTACAAATTTGGCGCATATCGCCGCTTGTCTTAAAAGTACGTCATAAAAATATTCCTTAAAAAACACAATACATTGAGTTATAATATTCAAACACAGGTATTTCAGGTATTTTCAGTTTATTTCTTTTACGATTATAATGAATTTACTGTTGGAATTTGTATTTAATTATCATGGTTACGATGGTACTAGTAACTCCTTCTAACATTTGTTATGATTGGATTCCCTTTAATATAAATCTAAAAGTATCAGGTTTTTTACTCGTAAAATATTTATTGATAGCATATCATGCACTGATTCAGTCTTCTTTAACATGTGCTATCTTAGTATGAGAATATTCAGCAAATACAGCAACCGTTTTTTAAATTCAAAGAAAGACTGTAAAAAAATTATAGCTAGCTTAGCATGTAGATCTATAAATGTAAACATACTTTCTCTGCTTTATACATACATATTGCAATATCTTGTGTACATAAAAGAACATCAAATTTTTAATTAAACGATTTTTGCCAGAAAATGCATTCTACTATTTTAGTGAATTGTTATCAACTGATTTTTGTCTTATAAAAATTATTATCTTTTGTTCTTTACTATACGTTTTAACGTATTATTTATGCCAGTGTTTGTCTTTGTGTAACAATAGAACATTACATTATGTTTGTATTTAAATCTCACACTAATAGTTTTTAGAGTGTTTTTCAAATATTTTTTATATTCTTGAATTAATTAATCAATAAAGATGTATCTGTAGATTATTCCTAGATGTTTAAAATTTATATAACACTTCTACAGATTCAATAATAATTGAAAATTTAGAATATCTCGTCGAAATATTTAAGAAGTTTTAATATGTCCTTTAAAATATTCCATTTGGCATAAACCAAATATTTGTGGTTTTTGTTCCCTTTGTTCTATGGTTCCGAGAGCTATTTGAAATTGTGGTTTGTTAAAGCCAATATTCGAAGTTCAGCAGAAGTTAGTTTTGTGCAAGTATGACAAAACATATTCCATTTATCACAGCGCTGCAGCAGCGTGTGCTTGTTCAGCCGTATCAATGAAGTCCAAATGAGCGCCTGGGTCTTTGAAAATATATTTACTCCTCAAAAATTATTATTTATTTCTGTAATTATTATTAAAGTGATCTATTCGAGAATGAAGAACCGCAATATGTTTTCAGCTAACCAATCGCATAACTAAACTATATCACGTTGTTATTGACTCCGTGTCGTACATTTGAATTGTTACTAGAAATTCTTTAGTTTTTGTTAGTAATACCACATGAAACTAATATGAACTGGGCTAAAATAAACCCAGAATGTGTTTTTGTATGCAGATAATCAGAATGTCTCTCTGTAAAAACAAATCAGAAATACGTAAATGACGTCAAGATTGAATGCTATAATTATAAACAGGAAACCCTTTTAGTAAACATATGATTAATCAACACATTTTTACTATAAATGAGAATTCATTTATCCCATTAAAATATTGGCAGTGGTAGTCTTATTATTTACATTTACAAATATAAATAAAACTTGTCTAGCTTTCTGTTGTCCTTTCCCGATTTCAAGCATCTGAAGATTGGTTTAATAATAAAAATAAACTAGGTTTCCTCTTTTTGGTAAAAGTTTAAAATATAGAGTGAAATGAAAAACAATAACGCTGAAAAAATCTTTTTTGCTAATTATTATTTACTACTTTTACAAAACTTATCATAGATAAGTACAACATATATCATTTTAAACAATTATTTTCCCGGCTATTTGCCAAATCGCTGAAACTTGGATTACAAAAAGATAATATGCACATTATGTTCAGCGTGACTCAATAATGTTATTTTTAATTCCAATTATTCTGTTCAGTAAAACCAAAAAATAAATAAAACAAAAGGTACTCACCACTTTCAAATTAAGATTTAAAACATCTACCGACACTTGTCTCTGCTTTTAGCTTCGTCTGGATAGCTCATTTAAAGGATGCAAAGTAACAAAATACTATTAAACCCCAATGTAATAAACATTATAATAAACAAGATTTTTCAGCGTTATTATTTTTCATTTCACTCCATATTTTAAACTTTTCCCAAGAAGAGGAAACCTAATTTATTTTTCTTTTTAAATTATTCTACCCTACGGGGAATTTCCACTATATAATTTCAATTATCCTGTACTCTGAAACCATCAATGTTTATTACATTGGGGTTTACTTGTATTTAGTTACTTTGCATGGTTTAAATGGGCTATCCAGACGAAGCTAAAAGCAGAAACACGTATCGGTAGATGTTTTAAAATTTTTAAAATGCTTGTTCAACTGCTAAGTACCTTTTGTTTTATTTATTTTTGGTTTTACTGCACAGAATATTTGGAATTAAAAATAACATTATTGAGTCAGTCACACTGAACATAATGTGCATATTATCTTTTTTGTAATCCAAGTTTCAGCGTTTTGGCAAATAGCCGGGAAAATAATTATTTAAAGAGAATTATGTTGTACTTATCTATGATAAGTTTTGTAAAAGTGGTAAATAATAATTAGCAAAAAAGATTTTTCAATGTTATTATTTTTCATTTCACTTTATATTGGTTTAATATTACAGAATTGTGTATTAAATATATATGGATAAAAACACGTAATTTTGAAGTACTTTAAACTAATTAGATGAATTAGGAGGTCTAACTACTATAAAAAGCTAATTACGGCTGCATGATTCCAGTGTTATCGTATTTTTAGGATGAATTCGACAAAAATTCAATGCTAAAGTTTGAGTTGTGGCGAATGCGCCAAGCATAATTTCTCATTTTTTGAATCAATGCATCATATGTAGATCGAAGGAGAATTAAGAACAAAATTCTAACTGAGGCCCATGTTTTGTTTTATTTTTTTAAATATTTTCAGATTAGTTACATTGTTAGTTGCATTCGTTAAAATGTAGTATACGAATATGGAGCCCACATTTATAATATATTGTTAAAAACAAGTTGACACATTTAAATCAACAGTAAAATTGGTACGAATACAAAATGACCACAGTACTGATATTTGCGATATTTTAAAAGTATTCATAGTATAACGGATTGCCATGAATTAATATCATTCTACGGTGCTAGATATATAAATGCTGCAAATTGTGATAAGAATATCCCCATAGGTAAGAATGTAGTTTATGGTTATACAATGAAAATAAGATGGGGAAGTATCGTCCAAAGTGGAATACAAGATGGCGGCCAAAATTCAGAATGGCTACACGTGTTGAAATTTTATTACAACTTTTTTGCATTGAATAATATTTATAAGGAACAACTACTCAACGGACAAAAGCCCCGACCTGTGTTGAATTAAACCTGCAATTCTTGTTTGGTATCTAAGATCATTTGTCAGTCCTTACTACACATATACCGGTTTCGAACTTGTTATGTTCTCATCAGTATGCCAAAACTAATGGAAAAGACAAATAATAATAGCAAACCAGGCTAGCCTAAAGCAGACTAAGCAAAATAGACATAGTGAGTGATAAATGTATTCCTTTTGGTAGTTAGGTCAAGTATTTAATTTTTTATGTCAAAAATAGACTAAGAATCAATATTGCAAGACACATAGGTGGTTTCTCTTTGCAGAAGGGCACGTCTTTATCGCAATTTCAGGATTCGACTGATATTAAGCTATTCCACAGTTTCATTAAGGAACGACGCGTAGAAAATTCTACAACAATATTTCAACCTTTGAAAAAGAACAAAATTCTCCCTTCAATACTGCTGCGAAAAGCACTAGCAAGAAAAATACTACACTGAAGATTTCAAAAACAGATGTCCAGCTGTTTTACAGACTCTTAATAGTTACACAGAATCGTCAGTTGGATATGCAGAATTTTTTCAAACACGAACTACAACCATTTCCGCCTATATTTTTCAGTAATGGTGAATTGATCCCCAGCAATACAACTAACCCAGCACAAATTCTAGAGGACACTGTAAATAAGAATAACTATGCCTTCCTAAAAAGAACCTGTGATGCTAATGTTTACACATTACCCAAAGATATTTGATGATTATTATATGAACACATTTCTGTTATGTAGTGTCTCCATTATTCAGGAAAAATTATATCAAAATTTGTTTTTGATGTCGATGGAAATTCTATTTCAAATAAACGTACGAAAAGGTAACAAAGCACATTTATTAATGTAGATAACTGACATTTAACTAAGCATACATAACATATTTCAAAATCATTTCAAAATGAACATGAACAATAATAATA